>CCAG010014702.1:0-99569 GCA_001077435.1 Glossina morsitans morsitans
TTTTTTTTTTTTTTTTTTTTTTTTTTTTTTTTTTTTTTTTTTTTCAAAGGATAATATATAGACGTGCTTTTAAAAAAGTAAATAAATTGTGTGTACTTTTTCATTTATATACTCTTATATATAATATTAGTAGTATTTATTTTATATACATTATATATTTTATGTTCTAAAAGAAGATTAAAAAAAAATAACAATTTCAGCATTCCTTTGCAACTCCCATAAACATAACTTAGATATTTTACTTAGTATACATACATACACTATCATTATTATCATCAATGTAGATGTCCGTTTGTCTTCCCATTTGTCGTTCTGCTCTGTTCTGTTCTTCAAAATATAGGACGCTGCAGATGGCGACATTATTGAAATGATCAATAAAATAAAATTATAGGTGAAATCTATAGATAAAATTTAGCGGTTTATTCCTGTAATCCTGTAATATATATGTAAAGATATTGGACATTTTTTTTAACCGTTCGTTGGAACATGTCGCTAATAATAATTAAACTGATACAGATCCTCAAATATGTTATGTAATCTTTTTGCTCTTTTTTTTTTTGTTTTTTTTTGTTCTCCCCCTTCAGATGGTGGGTGTTAAAAATTTACCTTAAGATGTGCATGAACCTTTTCTTTCTTACCTTTTTTGGTATCAGCATTCACGATTGCAATATTTTTTTGTTTTTTTTCAATTATTGATTGATTGAGAATATCTCTGATGATATTCTATATATCGTGACGCACGTGAAGCACGTCAATGTAAGATAACAAAAGAATATCATGCTGATCTCTTTCTTTTCGTTCTCTTCTTCTAAAATTTCCAATTTTTCAAGCTGTCTTAGTGTACTTTTCCTCTTGCCACGACTGGCAGGTGTGCTTCCTCATCTCTTATTACATGGTAGTTCAAAGAATTGGCTGCTTAGCCCGAATTCAAATCGTTTTCGTTATTTCGTTCGTTCCTGAAGGATTTCCGATCAATAGAAAGTTTTATATGGAGTGTGGTCCAAGAAATAGACCCATGTATGTGGTTCAAACTTAGTCCGCTTAATTTTAATGAAAGTTTACATTTCCTGAGAATGCATGCATATGCATATGTTGGCGTAACGACTTTTCGAAATAAGGTGTTGTATGAGGAGTGGTCGAAAAAATGGACCGATTCGAACCATTTTGCATCGCCTTCACCCTTGACTCAAAGGACTGCAGTGCATCAAGTTTCATCAAAATATCTCATAAATTGCGACCTTGCGAGGTTGAATACGAAAACACATCGACGTACGAACAGACAAGTTTAGATCGATATGGAATCATTTATATCGGTATAATAAAAGGTAGGTCTGTCTATCTTAAGTCATTCTGCGAGTTACATCCTCCCGCTCAAGTCCGCTCAAAGTTAATACACCCTTCGATATAAATGGTGCAGGCTATAGAGACGATGCTGCTACAGAGCACGCGTCCCGAAACATATACGAGATAACCTTCCAAAAAAAAAAATATACAAATCGCGATGATAGCGCGGCTATCTTAAGAAAATACAATTTCATTACTTTTTTCCCACAGTAATATATGAGAGTTGGTGGCAGCACCGTACGTATGTTAAGTTAGTATGTTAGCTTTAATTAGCCCAAATTCATCGATAACAAATATTAATAATAAATTTATTTATTTTATTTTGATAAAATCATAGAAATTTTTAATATAACAAAACTTGTAGAGTTTCTTTATTAAAGTCATATTTTCCCGATTTAATGATGTATAAAATAATATTAATACAATTATTAAATACTTACACATGTTAATAACTAGTATAGAAGTGGCGTATAACGCTTCTTAAAATCATGTTCTTTTATGTTATTGTAATTTTTATAAACATTCAGCCAAAATTTACGTTAAAAATGCCTTTTGTTTTAAAGTTAGCCAAAAAGTGCTCACAAGAACACACACACATCGAATTTCATCTAAATTCAAAATAGAACATAAACAAGCTATCAAAACAACGAGGGCGAATATGTGGAAGTGGATTGTCACCTTTCTAGTCCCTGTTCCTTAAATATTATTCTCCCAGAGTGCCAAACATTTTTATTGCTGCTTTTATTGTCCGCTTAAAATGTCTTTGTAGATTTTCTTGAATTTCGTTTAATAAAAGCGGGTACAGTCGGACGATATATTTACCGAACGAGAACGAGAACGAGATCGAGAACTTGGAGAAAAAAATTATTGAAAAATTTGTATATATTTGTTCAGTTTGAGGCAAATGCTTGAACTTGATTTCAACATATTCATCTGTTTGTTTGTCCGTATCATTTATTCCCGAAAATTGAAAGAGAAACCTTGAGAGTTAATCCTATCTTGTGAGCAACAGATTACAAGTCATTTTCCTCAATTGAATTAAGAGAGCAATTCATTTTATTAGGATACACTTTCAACGCACGTTTGTATATTTCTTGGGGCGTTTAAAACAAATTTTTTAAGGGATTTTGTTTTGCTAACAAAACACCGGCACAGAGAACTGGTTGCCCATTTTCCCTTGAAAGCAAAAATCCAAAAAAAATTCCTTAAATAATATTCAGCATCCAAGCGACGGTGTTTTACATAAGAACTTGTTTTTTTCGAAAAAGTCTGTGGGAATCGGATATGAAAACGGTTAGGGTTGACCAGTCAAGAAAATTTCGTGCACTTCACTAGACAAGCTTATTGTGAAGCCAATCGATTGAAAATTGAAAACGCGACAAGTACTTCATAACACATAACTACAAGCAAGCTCGTCTAATGTCACAATTTTGAATGGTTTTGAGGAGTGACATCACTTGAAAATTCAATTTTTTTTAACCCTATCAAAAATTAGACCTTTCGTACAACTTCTTGGATATTATGCTTGAATATTTGCGGCAACATATAAGATGACAAGAAAAAGGTGTTGATAAAAACTCATCAGATAGCATTATTCATCCCGTCGCCGGACGGGATTTCATCATTTTATCAAAACGTTTACAACACACAGAAGGAAGCTTGAACAACCCAATAAAGAGGATATATTTTTGATTGACATCAAATTCTAAATCGATTTAAGTATGTCCATCCGTCCGTCTGTTCAAATCATTTTCCTGGCCGCAAAAACTAAGCTATTGACACAAAATTTAGCAGACATATTGAAAATTACTGTATGTGGGTTAGTATTGAAAGTAGTACAAATTGGGCGAAAAACCAATGCCCAGTACCACGTCAACTAAGAACTTCTCTGCTTTTCAAAAAAAAAAAAAAAACAAAATTAGCTCTTTGCACATTACTTGCAAACCACAACAGATAAATTTACGGAAATTTGAATGTATAAGTGACAGATGATAACAAATTTATAGTGTATCAAAATTGAATTTTTTGTCAAATCCTTTATGACGCCTAAAAGCGAGCTTTAAAAACTCCATAAGCTATGTTGATGCTTATTCAGTGTCGAACTTCGAATACACCTAGGAATGTCCATTTCTTTGTCTGTTCATCTGTCCGTGTAGTAGCTGTGGCGGATATGCCACAATCTGCAGAAATGAAGATATCGCCCACAAGCTTGCAAAAGAAGTTCAAAATGACCCGAACCGATCAAAGGACACGCTTGCAAAGTCCTCAGGCCTATGCAACAAAAACGGAGTACATATTCCCTTTCCACGTCGAACCTACAATACACATACATGATATAAATTTATACTTTGATTGTACAAAAATATAAAAAAAAAAACAGGCACGCCCATCCAATACTATAGTGTATGAAAGTTTTTATGAAAGAGTTTTTTTTGATTTTTTTGTTTTTTAGATCTCTTTTAAAATAACGGTGACGGGTATAAAATATTCTCTGCTCTGCTCTTACTATTGCATCAAATTTAAATTGAGAATTAAGGAAAAGAAAAAAAGGCATTTCAAAATTTAATACGCAACCTTGCCTGATCGGCCAAGTTATATGCTCACACCTAGAAAAATGCTTGAGGTTTCTTCCTTTCAATGCACGCATTCTTTCTTTCACGCATTGTCAACCTCAAACCATATAATGAAATAAATATTATTTAAAATGTTTTAAAAAAATTGGTATAAAATGTGAAGAAACATGCACTCAACATATCATATACATACGTGATTGGTGTAGGAAAAGTTAATAGTTTTTCGTGCCAACTAGACAATAATCTAATCTTCTAATCGAATTTTTCCCATACATTTTTTTTACACAAAAGCATTATGATTGTTTCCTCGCGATAGCGTATAAAAATGTTTAAAATTATTATTTAAAATTGTCCTCTATAGAGCAAAATCTTGGGTCAATTTTTCCGTTTCCTTTATCATAACATGATCATAAGATTATATATAAAACAAAAAACAAAAAAAAGACAATTTATAATATTTATCGGTAGAAATGATATAATATTAGCAAATTAGAAATTAAATTATATTTTAAATAGATTACAATGTGTTAATATATATATCATAGCCATAGTAACAAAAGCATAGGCACCTAACATATATATCGTTGTTGTTTTAAAAACTTATTACTAGGAAGAAACCAAAAAAAAAAAGGCAAAAAGAACCGAATAAAAAAAACCTTCAAATAAGAACATTTTAAGAGTTTTTATTCCAAAAAAAAAAAAAAATCAACGAACATCACAGGGGTATGTAATAAGTTTATATACCCATCACCGAAGGATGAGGAGCATATTCATCCTGTCAAAACGTTTTCAACGCCCAAACGAAGCTCCACAGACCCCACAAAGCACGCACATACTCATAATCAGCATCAGATTCTGAATCGATTTAAGCATGTTCGTGTGTCCGTCTACCCGTCTGCGTAATGTCTGTTGTAAAGATTCTCCCGTCTGTAAAAATGAAGCTATCGACTCCAAATTGGGCAGAAACATTAGAAGTTCTTGCATACAGGACGGTATTGAGAATGCGACCAAATCGCTCGATGCACACACCTGCCTACAGTACGACGTAAGCTGAAAACACTTTTGTTTTTCAAGAGGAATAAGAAATTGATTTTTTGTTCATTACTCATAAACTATAGTAGACAAATCTGCAAAAATTTGAAGGTATATCGTATGGGCAAATGGGGAAAATCGAACGCCTTCACCCAATATGATAGTGTATCAAAAATATTTTTTTTTCAATACTTTTATAACATGGAAAAGCCAGCATCAAAAACTCCACAAAGTATATAAATTCTTGGCAAATTTTGAATTCGGAATGCGCCTAAGCATGCCCGTCTGTTCATCTCTGCATCTGTCCGTCTGCGCAACAATGTAGTTTCTGTGGTAAACATTCTCCCATGAGCGAAAATGCGATACTTTTATCGCCTACAAATTTGCAAAAGTATTTGAAAATGACCTAAACTTTCCAAACAACACGTCTACAACGCCCACCCACCTGTACAACGAAAACTTTATTTTGAAAATAGAAAAAATCGGCCGCGCCCACTACATATTATAGAGCATGAAAATTTAGCTTTTACTTTGTTTGTCGTTTTGGGATAGCGGTGATTGGTATAAAAGATTCGGTCATAATCGAATATAATTTTCTTACGCGTTTTATTTTGTTATATTTTTCGCTTTAAGAAAAAATGTATTTTTTTACTTTGCTTATTTTATTTTTTACTTACACTTTACCTTTCACAATATTTCTTATACTGCCAGGACATCAACTCAGACTCTTTCATAGATCGCGCAAATTTTGTTCTTTTTCATTCATCATCGAAGCGCATTCTTGACAAGCATAGCATACTGAGAGTAATCAGCTCCGCCCATTGTTACTTTATTGTTAGAGTACTACAAAAATTGTCATGCAAAGCTAATGGACGCCTAGAGGTGCAGTTTGACAATGCGTAGGCAAGATGAGCAGAATACTGCACCCAACAATCCATAGCAAATATTAATTTAAAGCATAAAGTCACAATAGTTTTTGCAGGTGCACGAAGACGGATTGCTGTCATTTCTCATCGAATACCGAATCTCAAAACCTGAGAATCAGCTGCAAATTCCATTCGCATTTTGTGTTTGCTTGCTGTAGGCGTGCCGTCCTTGCCATTAAATTCATTGTATGTGCATTAACTAAATGTCGCGTTTCAATTTTTGGACTACAAGCATTCCAACAACAGACGCCAAGGACAGGCACACGGTGATGAGTATAAAAGTATTAGTATTATTATTACTATTATTATTACTATTATTATTATTACTTATTATTATTATTATTATTATTGTTACTATTATTATTATTATAGTTATTAGTGATTATTATTACTATAATTATTATTACTATTATTATTACTACTATTATTATTATAATTATTATTACTATTATTATTATTATTATTATTACTGTTATTATTATTAATATAGCCAAGTAGATAAATTCTAAGACTAAAGTCCTAAGGCACTAGCATCTAAGGCTATCGGCTTGATTGAAAGCTCTACCTCTTTTGAACTTTTAAACCCACGATCATTGTCGTGTTAGTCGAGATCCTTTGCCTACTCGGCCACTCAGGCGGATGGGTTTAAAAGTAAAATTTGTATTATTAATTGCCATCATAATTATTATTAAAATTTATTCAACCGGAGAAATGGATTCCAGGAGTAAAAGTAGATCATGCACTGGCAGCTAAGGTTATCGTCTCTTCTTCTTTTTTCATAGGATACACTACCATTGTTACCTTAGTCGCTTTAATAAAGTTAAATATTTTATTGATATTGAGTGAGTTCACCAGATACTTCCAAGATGTTCAAATATGAATTTTGAAAAGGTTTTGCCATTCACAAAGTATAATGCAAATTGAAGAAATCCAAAATTCGTTGGTGCATTGCCGTAGTCTGACCAAAGCGAATTATTGCAAATGTGTTGATCTTAATTTTTTCGACGTTCGTTGGATACAGTGGTCGACGGAGATCACGATTAACATACAAGTAGTATGGATGGTATTAGTGTCCTCTTTTAGTGTCAGTTTTCTCTTTATTATTTTTTTTTCCAGTATATATGTTAAAGGTCAGCCTTCTCCGAAGTACAGTCTGTAATGAAGTGCCGAATTTTTCTTAAGTTAATTAAGATAATATTGTCGCCATAGTTTATCTACTAAATTAAAAGGAAATTAAAATGGTGGCTGCAGAAAAGAATAAATAACCCAATTGTAAAATTCTAAAATTAGCGTAAAAGCTGTATATCATTACGTCCGGCTAAAGCAAGAATATCTTTAGAGATATTTTTGCATATCTCTGGGTATTGTAAACAGAACGGCAAAAATTGCAAAGCCATTAAATTTTTCGCTAAAGGGGGTGAACAATATTATCTTAAATGTTATTTAAATTTATATTTAACATACATTACATAACAAATTTTCTGTTTAATTGGAAAGTAATAAACAATCAAAAATATACAATTTTATCCGTGAGTTTTATTTCATCTTACTCGTGTGTGTGTGTGTGTGTGTGTGTGTGTGTAATTACTTTATTTAATTCTATAAAATATTAAAAGTTTATGAAAATCCAATTATAAAATTATTTCATAAAAATTGTTCGCTAATTACTAATGCGTTGAAAAGATGTTAACTTAATGATATTGGAATGTTATGAGATATCCGATGAAACGTTAGCTTAACCAAAATGTGTCTCTAATATGTCTGTGTGTCTATCTAATGTGAAATACAATACAATAGTTCACATTTAGTCGCTTGGTGAAACCATAATTAAAATACTAAATATTCTCACTAAAACTACCAATCAACTTTTTATACATATATATTTATTTGTTTAAATCATATCAAGTTGCATTTTCCTCTTAAAATTCTCAAAGTCTCAAAAATTCAGAAAGATAGCTCATTTCAGAGAGATTTTAGCACACAGTATTTTGCATCGATTCCAGAGATCAAATTAAAAATACGCTAGAATTTTTCACAAAAAAAAATTTTGTGCTCATACGTATATACAAGATGTTACACAAAAGTAGCAATAAAAATTATTGTTTTTATAAAAATTTAATCAGATAGTCCAATGACTAACATTACCAAAAATCATACAAGCTAACGCTGAAAACCAAGTATGTACGAAAAGTCGTCAATTTTGTCCATTAATCTTGAACGTGGCACTGTGTCGATTGTGAATGTATTTAAGTTTAACTTTCTGAAAAATATTTGCACAACATTTTTGGATGAGCCGCGTACTATGAGCAAAAGTATTATGAAATTTTTTGTTTTCTCTCAAAGTAGATGCATTCCAACTTCTTATCTCTATTTTTGGAGCTTTTCGAGTATCAAATAAAAAAAAAAAGACAAAATCAAAAATGTTAATTTAATAGATAGAGATAACTACAAGCTAAGCGCCTGAAAATTGAAACGCGTGAAGAGAAAATGAATATGAATATAAAAATATGTCGTTCTTATTATAAAAACTCGCCAACAATTTCTGAAACATTGCATTCTTTATATGCGTTATATGCGTTCTTTTAAAGCTAAAAACCTTTCAATAAATCAAATCAATTAATTGAAGGCATCTTCTATGTTAAATTGTGCATGTATATAACGTTCATGAGAAAGAAAAAGGTTTGTAAAAATAAGACTAATGAAGAATTAATTAAAATAAAGTACAAATGGTGGACGGTTCAAAGTGATAAATTTAAATAAGAATAATTTTTCAAACACGAACTTAGTGCACAATGCACAAGTGCTTGCACTCCATTGTTATCATCATCAAAAATTCAAAAGAAATTTAGTCTAAAATAATGTGTACTTGTTTAAATCTGCGATTCTTGTGTTTTGTGTCATGTACATAAAAATGCCAAAAGTTATTTAATTCTAAACAGGAGATGATGCATATTATATAAGCACTTAATCTCGTTGCGACTCGTTTTAAATAAACAGTATTTTTAGAAATTCAAAGAAAAAAAAACGGAAATTAATATTCCTTTTTTTCTTTTTCTGTTTCTTAACAACTTAGATTCGTTTTTTTTTTTTCTTAAAATAAAAGCAACTAAGGTCTCTTAATTTTCCCAAGCAGCTACATCCGACATATCGAACTATATAAACCATTCTTTCCTCTTTGTAACCTGATGTCCTGTAGCCGAATGTATAACGGCTTCGTCGGGGTCTTCAGCTCCATCAGCACCTTGATCTTCGTGAGTCAGATAGTCCCCTTTGTGGCGATGCAAATAACGACCAATCAAAAATACCATCAGGCACAGCAATAACAACAATATTGTTAAAAGACCTGGTGCAAACAAGAATACATTTAAAATAAAAGGTGACAACTTTTCATTATTCATTAACTTACAGCCTAAAAGTACAGAATCTACTTCATTGTAAGCTTTGCGTAATTTCTCTTCATCAATAAGTGGTGGCGGCCGCGTCTCAATTTCGATTGGGGGATGTGTAACTGGTTCTACACCGCAAAAATCTTCCGTTACAGGAGCTGAAAAGGAGCTTGAGCTTTATGTACCTACATCAATAGAAAAAACACTTACTTCCCAACGATTTCACGTTCGATGGAGGATTTTCTTGGAAAAGTAATTTCAATGGATATATGTCATCGAATTGCACACGTGATACGCAACCCGCAAAACCGTCAGTCATCGACTCATTTTTACCAATATATAGATACTGAACGTTATTAAACTGGGCGTCAGCTGAAGCTTTAATATCGAAATGATATTCAACAGGCTCATAATTATCAACTTGTAAAACCACGGTCGAGCCTCCATTTTTCCGCATGAAGCGGACATCATGATACTGGCCTAATCCGAAGTGTTTTTTGGGAAAGATAATTTCCTGTCGTTCAAATCCGAAATCAAAAATACAACGCAGATAACCTTAAAAGAAAATACTTTGCTATTAAGTTGCAAAATTTTCATCGAAGTTTTACCTGAGTTTGAAATTGCCAGAGTTAAGTACTCGCCGGTCAAATTAGACGAGAGACCCAAAAGAAAGCCCTTGGTTATAGTTGTAGTAAAGCCGACGCGTATATTCTCCGCAATTGTAGAACGAAATGAACCTTCGAAATCATAACGTATAAATGAGCTGCTCCTTAAGTTAACGCCAATTTCTACAAGAAAGAAATGTTTACACCTCACTTACTATTTATACTTCCCTTTGTTCCTACCATCGGCGCATATTGGCCCTTTAAACGCACTCCAACGGCAATCGCATGAATATCCATCATAACGTTCCGTGCAAGTACCATTATTCAAACAGGGATTGGACTCACATCGGCCTACACATCCAGCCGTGATTCCGTACAAACCGTGTTCGCTATACTGTTTTAAATCAATCATTTTTCCATTAAGTAGAAGTGCCCTAATACAACCCACGTAACCATCCCTATACTCAGTTGTGGCACCCAAGACCAAATCTGATGTCAAATGTAAAGCTCTCACTGGACCGGGTGGTTCTCTTACTTCTGCCTTAATAGAACCATCCACAACTAGACGTGCTTCCTTTCTGGGAAGCGAAATAGTGTATGATTATCGCTATCAGTGTTTCCCATATCAATATTACAGACCTATTTCTCTCCACGCTAACCGTATGCCATACATTGTCATTCAGGCGATAGCTTGTGCCGACATTGACACCCAATGGTCCACTCCCAGCCTGATATTGAAACTGCACTTTATTGCCGCCAATTATACTCAATTTGATGTAATCGGTAGGTCCCGTAGCATGGAAGATGACTGCATTTTCAAGAGTTGTTTTAAATTCCAAATAAATATCTCCTGAATGTCCCATATCAAAAGGCGGCAAATTTATAGTTGCGTCAGCAATACGAAAAGTAACTACGTTACTAAATAGATCGTCGCCTTCGCAGCGTAAAGGACCCAAAGTGTAACGACCTTGTTTCTCATCAAGCGGAGTTCCAGTGTCGCCGAATTTCAAAGCCCTTACTGGTAAATATTCCTTCTCGCGTATATCGCCTCCATCTTCAGTCCATTCCATACTATTTGAATCACAGTTACACCACTTCGTGGGATCTTGACATTTGCCTAATATTCCACATTCACATTTTCGTGAACCCGGCAAGGCACCTGGCCAGTAATCCATGGGTTGATTTTGACGTGACATCCACCACGAAAATGGACGAAAATTGCCAACTTCAGCTAAACCAGAAACAATTCAGACAATTATTATTCAAATATTTTTTCTATTAGAAGGAATCCAACACTTACATGGAGAATTGAAAAGTCTTGAAGAACGACAAGCGTATGTTAAGCGTTGCCAGCACGTGTGCGATCGATTAAGCAAGGCTTCTATTTGCTCTGAATCGGCATCGTATAATATATTTTGTTTAAATGATCCAGGTTCTTGGAAACCATCCACAGTGGTGGTATGTTCTTGACTATGACCTAAGGTGGTTATAACGCGGCCATCAGCTGAAAAACTGGTATTTTCATTTCTTATCTTAAAAATGTAATGCATTAATTTGCCTTACAGTAGAATTCACAGACAACCGGAAAAGGTGCTAATGGACCGCTGCCATCCACATCAATGTTTATATTAACTCGCTGTTGGACATGTTGAACATTCTTATAAGCTTGACAGGATAAGGGATTATTTGCTGAAATTGTACCAACAAATTAAATATAAAATCTATGTAATTAATCCAAAGCGAAACTCACAAGTGTGACATACGGCTCCAGCATAACCTGTGTTGGAACAATCGCAAAAGAATTCCATAGAATTCTGATGACAGTTACCATTGTGCTGGCAGGGATTAGGATTACAACGATCAATCATTTGACAAGCATCTACAACAACTTCATCGCCACAGCATACTTCCTCACCTTCAACCCAATCTTTCGGTAATTTATAATTTCCGTCGACCAAAATTAAACGCATACAACCTACAAAGCCGTTATTTTTTTCAATTCCGCCTGCTAGGTAATATAAACGGCCCGTTGAAATTTCAATATTCTTAGTGGTTGTCATCGGACGCTGGTCGATATCTACAACTAGACGATTACGTTGCACGGTCAAAACAAATGAATGCCATTTCCCGTCATTGAATTGCTCATTATAGTTATCCAGAATAATGCGGGGTTTATTTGGGATTTTCAAATCTACTTTCACTTTACCGTAGTCTAAAAATACTTTCACATAGCCGCCAGTGCGAAAGTCATGTTGTAACATCATGCCGGACTCTTCATAAGTTCGAAAATAAAAAGAAACATTCAAGGATTTTTGAGCTTCGTAACCTTTTAAGCGGACAAACGAATTGCGTGTAGTAAACGTCACTGGATAGATGGGAGGTGATGGACAGGCATAAACTGTGTTAACGTTTTTGTAACGATACGCATCACCGCGTTCATAATTCTCTTTCATATCGCGAATGAAATTCGTTGAATTAAAAAATATATTTTCCATGCACCCGGTAAAGTTTTGCGTAACATATATGCCTTCCTGGGTATTGGGTACACCGCCTACGTACAACTCTCGGTTTAAATTCAAGCGACTGAATTCACCCTTAATTCGACCACGCACAATAACACGGTCGACAGAGAAAATAATATCACGTCTATTTCGTGATATAACTACATCATGCCAAACGTTATCATCTAGCAAACTGCCCACCGATAGGGAGGTCATAATGCCACTACCTAAATCCAAATTTAAAACCATTTTGTTATCCATCAGTTGCAAAGCAAAATAGTCCCCTTGAGTGCCGCGCGAGTATAACATTATGCCATTAGCATAGGCAGTCTTGAAACGAAAGCGTATCGATTCTCGGGTCGAAGCGATTGGCTCCTGTATCAAATTGTAACGCACTAGACCAACACCGTTGAAAAAAAGATTTTCTGCCTCTATACATATGAAATAGAGAAGAAAATTAATCGACTTTTGAACATTCAAATCCATGTTGCCCATGTTAATCAATATAAAATATGAAAGAAAAATTTAATGCTTACCGTAATCGCAACCATATAATTCAATTCTCATAGATATGCGATCGTGCCAACGTGTTGGGTTTATGCGCACCCATTGAGCAATAATGGGTACTTCAAAAACATTATAATGTATAGAATTGCCGTCCGAGTTTCCTTTAAACATCTGTATAGAAAAATTAAAATGTAGATATTATTATTTTACGCACTTCAATCTTACTGACCTTAAACGGATAAATACACAAAATAGGTTATAATATTAATATTCAGTTAGTTAAATTAGGAAATAAAATAGAGTGTTAAGTTACTTAAATATATTAAAAAAAAAAAAACAAATAATATTAGATTTTCCACCAAAAGCCCATTTAATCGTATTTAAACCTATGCATGTTTGCAATTATTTAAAGTAGAAACCAACGTATCAAGTTACCCATGTAATATTTTAATCACCTTATTGTGGGAGTAGGAAATTCATTTAAAAGTATTAAAAGTCAAATTACGTTGATGTAGAGCGGGCTAATCTTTCGGCATTCGTCTTTACCTTAGAGAAAAAAAAGAGTTGAAAGCTAAAGTTTGTTGTATATAACGGTAAAAGTGAGATTCTATGCAAGCGAATGGTCGAAACTATAAGATACATAAGGTTAACATAGCAAGTCCAAAGGTCATCTATGGTAGGATGAGCAATCCTTTATTACAGCGAAAACATTGAATGAATACATTAATCATTTTTTCATTTCCATTCTTGCTAAGTGTACTCGGGTTATTAAACTTCTTCTGAGTTCCATTTAACTTTATTAAAATAAAAATAATTCTTCATTTATTTTCATGATAAAATACCAACGATTATACCTTTTTTCCACCTAAAATCATACTTTTTTTAGTGGCCCTTATATGGGTTCAAAACGTAAACTGACGAGGTATAAATTTAGAAAAATTAATCTTTTTGGCAAAGACCACAGTACTCATTAATCACCTGTTTTCGTCATATAGTACCAGGAATTAGATTTTGTTGCCATACAAAGGCATTACCTTCAATAAGTACGTTTATAAGAGATGGGGTCGGAAAATATACCTACTTACTCCAAATGGCGTATATTTAATTCCTATGTCAAATTACTATTATTGGCAAAGCATAGTTTACGTTCGAACCCTTACATAGGGAAGAACGTAAGATAAACTACCACGATCCAAGTTTGACACACTGGAGTTATATACCAAGCTACTCTTGCGGGCAAATTCTCACCGTGAAATATTATAAATTCGATCGTTTTACCATATAAAGATAAAGTTTTCGTAGGAACATTTCTATGAAAGGGAATTCAAAACATCGGCCAACCCGATCGAAACTTTTCGCAGCAATTTAGGATGTCGAAATATGATTATTCTGCAATTTTATGGGGAAATTTTGAATATTTCAATTTCAAATCATGTGCGTCATGTGAGGACTCGTCTGTTTTTTGTGTGTTTTTGTGTGCAACCTACAAATGGATTTGGGACATTGACGTCCTTTGGCCCATGGACGAATACTATTGAAAATGGTTCGAATCGGTCGACTTTTTCGACCATTCCTCCGTAAACTACACTCCAAAAAAATGCAGTTTTCAAAATGTTTCGACAAGTTTCATTGAGTTGTAGCACTTCGACGTTTTAAAATCATATGAGAAATTTGGTTCGGCTGGGGCAATTTTCTGATCCCCCTCTCATATAACCGTTCCTAAGATAACTGTATCTTTATATGGTAAAACGATCAAATATTCAATATTTCATGCTGAAAATTAGTAGATAATAGTAAATTGACACAAATAAACCGTACCTAGTTTGGACTAAATAGGTCTATTTATTGGATACAACCGCATATATGGTTTCTCAGGAAATGCAAACCCTCATATGCCCAAAATTTACCAGTAATTTGACATAAAAATGAAGTGGACTAAAATTTGAACCAGATGGGTCTACCCATGTATCACCACTCCATATAACACATTTCACGGGTCGGAAACCTTTCACAAAGAAGGATTAATTTTTAATATTTTGTAGTAAAAATTGGTCCACAGTAGCATTTTAGCAAAGAAAGTAACGGTAAGAAATTTTAGTCGCATAGGCCTATTTTTTAAACCATAACAGATATAGATGTTATCACGAGAAGCAATCCCCCATATGGAGAGAAAGTTTAATTTCCAGTTTTTTTATGATAGAAACTGAAAAATAATAATATTTTTAGAAAGTGAACTAACTTTGCCAAATTTGGTCAAATCATGTGAGATTTTGGCTATACTCCAATATTTGGGCTTTCATGAAAAATATGACTGTGCATTAAAATAATGTGTAATTTTGAGCGTGTTATTACGAAAACCGGGTGAATAGTTGTACTAGGCTCTGCCCGACTATAATGTCTTTAGTGGTTTAGTAATTACAAAAAAAAAAAAAAAAAAAAACTACTGATGCTAGCTAGAAATTGGTACTGATGGAAATATCTTAAGTTTCAAAAACAGCACAATTACTAATTCCTACAAATCTTTTTTGTAGGAATTTCTCGAATGGGTTCCTATTTTAAAAGATATTAAGAAATGTTCTTTCATATCGCGATTGTACATTACATACATTAAGGATCGTCTTCTACATGAATACTCATGACATTTGTGGACAGTCATTTCTAGCATCTAAAAATAATCGCCGAAGACTTTACACCGAGATTTCAAGTCAATTTACACGTATACTTTTCTGTCAAAAATGAGCGTCGCATGGTGAGAGTGATGTGTACTGAAGATTAAATAAAGGTACAGGGCTTTTACGTTTTAGACTTCGTTTTAAATTGATTTAGATCAATTAACTTTCAATACACTGGGTATTTCAACGAATGGGACGATAAAATCCGGATGTTTAATATATAAAATTAACAAACTAAGTATGTTTCATAATATGACAGCAATTTCTCAAAATTTCTAAGCACAAATATAAAAAAATATTTTGCCCGATAAAATGAATTTTTGCAACTTTGGATCGTTAAATTATGTAAATCAAAAATATTTAATATACGTGTAAATATTATTTAAAAAGCGTATTACCTGCGGTTCACTTGATGGATTAACATATGAACGCCAATATTCACCATCATCTGAATACTGAACAATGTATTCAGAAACAAATTCATTTGTAAAACGACGTCCCATTGTAGCTATTTTACGAGTAGTACGTTTATCACCCAAATCAATCGTTAGAAAATGATTGTAAGTATTTTCGACCGGTGTCCAGGCCGAGTTGCCTTTTGTTAGCAAAATGTTATTAACAGTAAGTTAGAGAAGGTGAGTTAGACTATATGCGCATTATTATGAATAATATTTAATGTTAGTATGGGTGTCAGTAAGAGAATAATAAAACGAATTAAAAACATAAAATTTGAACCAAAAGCCAATAAATACAACAATTCATTACATAAAAATGCATAAACATTTTAACGCTATTTATTTTGGTGTATAGATATTGCACTTCTTTTATTAAATTCCTTCATATGAGTAATTATAGCACATAGTTTAGGCTTTATTACAGCTGAATTAACCTCAATCCGATTTGCAGATTTTTTTTTTTTTTTTTTTTTTTTTTTTCTTGATTAATTATGTTTCCTGTATGCAACAGCTTACCTTTACATTGCCACCCGGCTCTTTATAATCTGCGAATTCTAAATCAGTTATGCCATAACTAATGGAATACTCAGTAACAAATTCATCGGTGCGAGATCTCCCCTGCAAAGCTATGTGTGTAACATTTTTAACATTTCCCAAATCGATAATTAAACGTTGATCGAAATCTGAATTCTTAGCCGACCAAGATGTACCAGCTAAAATTGTTTTTATTCATTTATTCAGTTATTTATTTATTTATTTATTTATTTATTTATGCATTTATGTATTTATTTATTGCGTTTTAATAGAAAAATGATAAAAATTAAATTAAAAAAAATAAACAAAAATTACAGTCTGAAGTAAGACTTATGAAACGTCAATAATAATGTTTGCGTCTTATTACAATAAATTAGTTATAGAATTTCTACAAAACTAGGAGTTCGTGACTTAAAACAATTTCATCGACGAAATTGAAATCATATTCTGTCGACTCTTTCTTTTTCAATTCTCTTAAAAGTTAAATAAAAGAAAAAAAAAAAAAAATCAAATAAGCGGAAAAAATAATAATAAAAAAATGAAAAAAGACTCCACATCTTTATTATGGAATGGTCAACCTAAAACCGAATAAGTAGCATAACCAAGAGAAATTTAAAATCAACACCTATTATAAATTATATAAATCACTATTTTTCATTTTTCTTTTGAAATTGATTAAGGCCATTTTTCAGCTCCACGTGCTGCAGATTTTATTTACTTATTTATTTACATATGAAGTTCAGCTAAAATAAATTAACAGTCGATTTTGATTGACTCTCACAAATAAAGCTTAGGTTAAGCATTATGACTAAACTTGATAGCCTTACATGGTAGCGCTTTATGATTTTAGTCTTGGAATTTATATTATCTGGCTAAATTAATAATAATAATAATAATAATAATAATAATAATAACAATATGACTAAACTATTACAAAGTATATAAAGAAGGGTAATTAAAAAATGAAGAGAGAAAAAAAATTCATGTATGAACAAGAGAAACACAAAAGCGTGTACACATCTAGCACAGAGGCAAACCGCAGTCACTACAGGTCCGACTTGAGAATGAATCCAAAAGCCGTTACAAACATGCAACCAATCGGCAAACGAAATTCAGTTCAGTTTTCCAATCATACGGAGACTACAAGATTAAAATTTAATTTAGATGCGACATGGACACAGCGCGCGTATGAACAGAGAGAATTAATTTCATAGTATTTAAAGAATCTGATATTGAGAAAAACTTATATGCACAATTTTTTTTTTAACTTTAAGAAGAAAACTTCCAGGACAAATCCTCTTTTCTCTAGTGATTAACAAAAGCATTCTATTTTTATGGAAGGCAAGAGGCAGGAAGTACTTTAGAAGGAATTCTATTCAATCTACAAAACACCTGCAGGGATAAGACCATACAACCGAGTCATCTTCAAGTATTGGCCTCACCAAGCTAATGTATAACCTTTTGATAACGTAATGGCGTGGGGCTGACCTAAGTTTATTTAAGGCGATCTTAATCTGCGGATTAAAATGTAGTTATTGATCGAATAAAATCTTTAAATCAAAGAGCAAATGCACATTTAACAGTTTTTTTAATTTATGAAATATTCAATATTAGACAAATATGGATATATATAAATTTAAAAGTATATATGCCAATCATTCATTTTTGATCCAATTTGTAAAAATTCTAATAATTTACAGATTAGCATCTAGCAAGTTAGGGGAGTAGAGAAGATTTATACTATGTACATGCTATGTTGATTTCTCGTGAATTCATTCTATTCTTAGCGGATTGAAATAATATTTACATCAAATACCGGAAAGGAAAATAGTGCAGAGTTAGACGCGTTTGGAATTTTAAGTGGATTTCCTATTCCCTTAATATGCAGCAAGATTATATATACATTGACGGAACATTGCCAATCCATCGAGGAGTACTTATCAATTGTAGCATAAAACTTATTTTACAAGGTATGACAAAGTTGGAAAGTACATCGCTAGCACACTATCAACACTTAATAATTACAAAAAATTCGGAAGAAATACACTACATTTAATTATGCAAATTTCCCTTCGCTCAATATTCTTTTCTCTTATAAACCATATGTAGATTACTTTCTCGGTTTTTTTAAAACATTGCGACAATATTCCATAATTTCGTCGTCAACAGAAACAACCAGAAAAGATTTAAGTAATTGCGAAGTTTCTAAAAGTTCAAATTTTCCTGCTTCTGGTCGGCAGTTACGGAAAGCTATTGCTGCGCAATAATCTGCGCTAAGCATGTGCTCCTCAAAATACCAATTGTGCATCGGAACACCATCTAATTTTAAGGTTGTGCCAGTTAACGGGGAATTGTCATATGTTAACTCCACACCATTGTCTAGGCCAAAACTAATTTTTTGTAAATCAATGGTAATACCAACTCCCAATTCTTTCACATAGGCCTCTTTCAAACACCAATGCCGCATAAAGGCTTTTATTTGGTCATGCCGATTATTACGAGATTGTTTTATACAACGCCATTCAGTATCAGAAAATTTGTTGTGCATAATATGGAAAAAATGATGTAAATCTTTGCCACCAGAATACTCAAGTTTCATTACGTCTACGCCTACTCCAAAATCCACAATTTCTGCAGAGCATTTATAGATACCACATAATACCACGAAGCTGCCCTGATGTGATACATTGAAACTAAGATGACGCGTGTCTTTAGCTTCATCTCGAAGCCAATATGGTTTTCCTCTCACATCGCGCGAAAATGCAATGCTATCATAAACCAATCCAGTGGACAAACTGACATATCTGCGCATCAACAAACGACCAACGAGCGACGAAAGAAAATCATCAATAAAATGGAATTTTAACAATCTCACCCGTTCTTCTGGCTGTACCACGCTCACTGCTTGTGCCAATTGTGTCAATGTTGGTGTCCAAGTGTTCAAATCAAATGCCCATCTAGTGCAGAGCTTTGACGACATTTTCATTAAAATTCTAAGAGCGAGTTAAACTCTAGTTTAATTATTTGGTTTTCTTTAGCAATAACCACATTTTCGGGAAAAGTGATATTATTTCTGTTTGTTCTTTCGTTGTTCATTAGTAGTTTGATAAGTAATGTTAACTCAACGCACGCAAGGTGCGTTTTTCTTTAAAAAGATGCGTCACCTAATATTAAGCGAAAATGCTATTATTAAGAGATTATCCGAGATAACAACAGCAATAAAACAAACAAACAAGATAAACTTTAAAGCAAAACGCATATTTAAAATCGAAGGGAGCCCTATTTTAAGCTTATTCAGGCACTGTTCATGTGCATTACCATTTTCAAGAATACCAATATTTCGCAAATAGATGGACGCGCGTAATGTTTTTTCTTCAATATATAACATTAGTAACTGTAATTCCAGGTCAGGAATTCATGTTTTATATAAAATTCTTTAAAAAAAACGTGTACATTGTTTTGCAGTTGTTTTATTTAAGAAAATTTCACTAAATAATTTTGTTATTTATTTTGCCACTTACATGAAGATACGAAAGGAATATTTAAGTTATTGTGTGAACAAATTAAAAAACGCTAAAACAAATATCTTTATTTTGACAACATTCATAATCTATGAAAATGGCAATGTTGGATAATGTTATACTTTCTTTCAAGACTTATATAACTTGTATACAGCCGGAAAAATAGGAACAACATATAAATCAAACATTGTTCCAAATAAATATTTTAGAATGTAAGAGCACTCAAATGCAGGCCTTTTTAAGAAAACTGCAAATAATACCATAAATTCAATACACACGCATGACATACTCTTTGACAAGAGAATGCATTCTATGTGTTCGCGAGCACGCCGCATTTTGGCTTACATGAATGTATTAAAGTGTGCTGCCAATTGTGGTCCTAAGGGGGAAGGTTTTTTCAATGATTTTCAAACGTTCTTAGGAAATATTTTCACCAGGTTCCAATTCAATAACGAACTACAAGATGAACTGAACCCATTTCTTCAATTCCTAAACAACCCAAGTAATCTAAAAATTTTATGACGGCCGTTGGTAAAAGGATGCAAACGAAATTCCTTCGTCTAAGTGCTTTTAAACTCGTAAAATGATGACAGGAAACCATTATTCTAATTATTCGGGCCACGCGGATAAAAAGACTTGCAAGAAAATGCGCACTTTACGGAAGAAAGTTATTTTTCCTTAGAAACAATGAACCGACTTACCCAGTTCTCCTGGTAGCGGCAAAATTAAACGAGTTAAATTAAAAACTAAAATACAAAAGCATCCACTCTACTCCTCAGATATGCATCACCGTGGACTTACACCTGAAAATCTCAAAAGACTGTCACAAAGAAAACATCCTTCAACACATGATTAAGCAATAGCAGGCATAAAGGAGAATTTTGGGCACTCCTTGCAAAACTCTTTGAGCAAAGGATATATAAATAAGATAGTTTTGTAGGAAGCGTTGGAAAAGGTGTACTAAGTTTAAAGGAATGGTAGATGCAACTCCAATCAAAATCTACTTTGTTTCATTTATACGCTAATATACAGTGACCAACTTAGTAAGTTGGAAGTTGTGCTTTCAATTAAAAGTGAACCCTAAAGTCTGCATGCTGCATATATACAGTTATTGTTTACAGTGTAGAATATTTCTAATGGAACAGGTAGAGACATTAGCAACTATTTTAAGTCCTTATAATATTTACCAAAATGTAAAAAATTTTAATCTGCGCATTCATGCAAACATGAGTACATCACAGTACAATTTCTTTTTATTATGTGAACACAGCGTTTCATGGGATCGTTGTGCTTTTTAAAACATTTAAAACATTTAAAACAAATATATTGGTACTCTTTTCTGTTTATTCGTCATTCAATTGAAATATCATTTTTTTTTCAACATCTGAACACCAAAATATGTAATCACAGATTAAAATTTCGCTTTTTTAAAATATAAATCAAATCTTAAGTACCCGCTAGACACATTTGTTTAATTTAGGCGTACTTCCTTTTGCTATCTGTCGATTTGCAAACAAATTGCTAATAGGTTAACGAAATTAGGAAAGCAAAAGGAATTTTCTAATTTCAATTTTGCAAACGAAACTGCATAAATCGTATAAAGGAAAATAAAAAACTACATTTTTACCTAAATACAATCGAATTTTTACTTGAGAACAACTAAATGTAAATAAAACTTACCATTTAATTTGGCTTTTTCGGGGCCACGATCGTTTAGAGCTGAAGTGGCTGTTAAAACAGCATTATCCAAAAGGGGTGTACTGCACTCATAATCCGAAAAGTAGTCATTGTACGAACCTACAAAAATAAACAAAATTCAAATCGATTAATTTGCTTTAAAGCGTAAATTGATGGTTCATCCAAAAATGGAATGGTAGAATGCCTAAGAGCTTGTAATGATTCTCTTCATAGAAATATTGCTTAATGAGAACCCAAATTGAAAACATGTATTTATTTATATATTTATTCATTTATTGACGTTTATGTAACCTCGAAACCATTTAGGTCTATTATAATAGATTGCAATATTTACCATAGATGCAATAATAAAGTAAAATATTAAAAAATGTTCTTAAACAATCTAAAGGTGAAGAAAGGAAAATTGAAGGGGAATAGAAAAAAATAACTACAGTAAAAACGAAAAATAGAAAAAAAAAAAGAAACCGGAACCAAGAAGGTAATTAGACTAGTATGAAAGGAAATAACACATACCACAACCACGCAACGATCCCAATACTAAGTAACTAGTTAATCTCATTGTTAGCGGCAAATATTAAAAGCCTTAATTTGTAAGTGTGATAAGAGCATCTAAATTGTCGCAACTCGCTAGGCAGAGAATTGTAAGCTCTTATAACTCTTACCTGAAAGGATTGAGCCAAGGACCACGTAAGTCGAGGAATCAACGGAAGGTTAAAGCAAGCAGACCTATTAAAAGTAAAGAGCTTATAAAGCTCCTTTGGCCACCACCGTAGAATAATGTCGTAGAAGTCACGTAGTGAATTTTATGAAAATTAACGGAACAACAATCTATACATTTACATAATAGCCTTAGTGTCATCAGGTTTGAAGTATTCGTGGAACTATAAACTTCTCGGGCATAAATTATAAATGGCATAATTAAAGCTTTGGTCACTCTAACTTTGATTTAAATTTCCATATAGATATACAAAAAATCAAACTTTCTAAGTGGAAAATGAACCCGAGAGCACAGGGAATTTATGTGTGCATCAAAGCATAACTTATCATCGATAATCACCCTCAAGCCCTTCAAGCTATTTACAATTTTAACATTGGCACCATCTCCCCTTAACGGAAGATTCAGATGTACATTCGGTCCGGAGATCCGAGGGATCAAGCGACTTGACACTTTTCCTGATAGGAATAGTACGAGCACATTTCTAGTCCGAGGGAAACTTAGATTTAGTAAGAATACGGTTAACAGTATATAATGTATGAGCATCAATTCAGGGCCAAATTAATTTCAAGAACCTACGAGCGAAACCATCCATTCTTGGCGGATTAGACTTGATTTTATCAAAGAGTTCTAACTTGCTTATCTCATGAAAGGAAAACAGCCCGTCACGGTTATTTAAGTTTGGCCAATTTTTAGCAGTGTTCAATTGATTGTTGGGAAAATGATGATTGATGACTACTGCCTCAGCAGTACCCAGATTTAAATCTTCAATACCCTTGAACACAAACTGGCGTACGCGGCAGCTGTTCTGAAAGTTAGCAATTGCGCACTTCTCCTGCATTTTCTAATAACATATTTGGCTTTATTCCTTTGCGCACAATAGGTCCTCCAATTTAAACATGTGCAGCTCGACCGGATCGCCGGTATGCCCTGTGTTTTGGGGCTTTGGCTATTGATGGATTACAAATATTTGAAAAATTGAATACAAATTATGTAAAGAAGAGATTAGGAATATTTTTGTAAAGATTTAATTTAAATTATTTAAAATGCGTACGATAATCGATGTATAACAGCTACAAACAAACTTTTGTACGTTAAGGTAGACCTACGAGCCAGCTTTGAACCACCAGTTAAAATTAGAACAAAAGTTTTCGCATCGATTTTTCCAAGCCAAAACGACGACGAAAACTTTTCTTTGAAAATATCATAAAACGCATATTATGTTTTACCAAGCTTCGCTACAATACCTTCGAGAAAATCCTTCGTCTTTTAAATTTATGTTATTGTATATATAATTTCTTTCTGATCTGATCTGATTCGTGATTTAATTTTAATAGCCCCATCTTTAAGAGAAATCTGGGATAGAAAGGTGTTATCACTGTAAATATTAAAGATTAGCATTTTTAGTAGGCATTTCAATATAATTTTGACTGTAGACGTTTTGATAACAAATGCGAGTTTTATCTTTAAATTGACAACGTTTAACATATACTAACATTTTGTCCGTTTTCCGATTGCCAAAGCTATATTCCAACGTGTTAAAATATACTTCCCCAAAGCCTTATATTCCCTTTTTTCAAAATGGGCTTAAAACTTTGTAGAAGTTAAGGTAGAAGAAACTTTTGAAAACTGAAATATTAAAAATAAATAAATGGGAAGCTCGATTATTCTTACAACCAAATTTCTTCCCTTATACACATAAGTTCCAGACCCTCGTTTGTTTTTATTATAAGCATTGGTTTTGTTTTATTATAACACACATGCACTTCAGCAAAGTTGTACATACGTTTGGTTAACAGCGTTTACATATCTCATCCACCCTTTCATGCAAGCTAAATACATATATAGATATTTTAAGATGTTCGCTTTGAACTGCTTTTTAAGAGAAGTATGTGCATAATATATCGATTAAACGGGATATTCCTCCTTTGGAAACACGAGATTCATATTGCAGTGTTTAAACACATATGCATATACGCACAAGGAAATTTGGTGTCTTGAATAGATCATTTAATAATAATAATCACCCTTCATTTCGCATGTTAATTATTTTTATTAAATCAATAACTTCAGTTGACATGAAAAATGTAACTGCGGATGTTATCCTGTAAAAGCATAAGAACTGAAAATATATGCTCCTTATTAATTACGAACTCGAATTATTCCATGATTACCTTACAATAACAAATAATTTGACACGTGAGTGCTCATAATAATGCAATGAATCATTAATTAACTTCACTGGGCACGCCCAATTATCTCAAGATGCAAGCAAATATTTATTTTTACAATTAACTTTACATAATTTTATGCGGATTTACCTGCATTTGTCGAGCCAATGATTGGCATTAAAAGTACGACGCTGGACAGTAAGATATTTGTTAACACTAATTTCCACATAGTTCTTATTTCTGCATACATATTTAGATATTCATAGATTTCAATAAATTAATGCTTCTGCCTGCAAAAATTTCAAAATATATCCATTGGTTACGTTTTGTTTAAGGTAGAAATGGATGACATGGTTTTAAATAACAAAAAAAATTTGGTAGAGAAACCCTTATTTGAGCAATAAACACTTTGACGGCGCATGCATGTAATAAATATTCACAATACGAAATGTAAATGTTTAAAACATTCAATGTGGGTTCTTTGGTCTAATTGTTTTAACTCCAATGAACTTCTGTAATTAATAATAACTTTTCACTCGACTGATGACAGAAATCAAACACATTTATATCGTACATCTAAGCACTACAAACTTTAATACGGTATTGCAATCGAAACCTAAGTTTACTGACAAATGGCTACACTCCTATTTGTCAAAATTTAAGTTTTAGTAACCCTAACATAGAGTTAAACTAAAACGAATGTGTTTAACCAGTGATGAAAACATAGCTTATGTAAAAATATAGAATACTAGAATTTGGCCATCACAGGAGAAAAATATTACATATAAATTTCCCACAGCATTTTAATATTAAAAAGGTCTAACTAAATAAACACTGTGCATGTTCAAACTTGCTTTTTTTCCACTTATCTATTCCGCCAAAGGCATCAATTTCCACGTTTTCAAAATTTTAAAAATTTGGAAAGTTTAAATATTTGATTACCTTTGCAATCCTAAAGGTATATTAAAATGTCGAAATGGTTATGTAATAAAAAATATTCAATAAATGTTTTACCAAGAAAAAAAGATTTTTTTAATAGACTTTAATAGAACTACTGTTAGCCATTTTTTAACTTGACAAACGTTAACAAAATGATAGTCGTTTAGGAGATAAAAAAAAAAAAGTAAATAGGTGTAAGCTGATCAAAAAAAACCATAAAGAATTATTTTGTTATATCATTTTAGTAATTAGTATACAATGTACAAACGATACAAACGACAAAACGATACAGTGACTTCCACTGCATCCCCCAAGCAATCTATAGGAAAAAACTTATTGACAGGTATAGAATATTCAACGAGTGATCATATTGAAAATCGTTCAATTTGAAGGATACAATAAGGTATATGTGAAAAATCGACATATTGGTTGATTGAACTTTTAACTTTTGTACCAAAGGAATACCTAACATACATCGTAAGTTATTCACAAAAATGTACTTCATAGTTTCCGTTTTTTTCCTGCAGAGTAATTTTTAATTATTGTATGGAGTCCACGAGTTCACCTCCCCGTTTTGCGACAAATTGGCGGTCGAACCGTCGGCATAACGGGGCACAATGAGACGTTATTCCTATTTTCGGATTGGAACTCCAAATTGAACGACTTTTTACAAAATTATCGGAATTAACAAATCATATGCTTTTCCATGTATGGATATGCAAGTAAAACGTAAAAAAAAAAATCCAAGAAGAAATGTCGATCGTTTCTTTATTTTACGTTTATTTTACACTAATGTACATTTCTTGCAATTTTAGTTCACATCATACATTATTTTGCAAGAATTGAAAAACAAGCAATAAAGACCATTTAGTTTAAAGTTGAAATTGCTCTATTAGAAATTTGTAAGTGGTAATTCCCAAATTATGGATCTGCTATCCGATGGTGGAGCTTCCGATGGTGTGATAAAATTTAAGGAGATAATGAAGATTAACAAAATAATTTTTTTATAAATTTGTTGTGCATGTTCACGTTTCCTTTTTTATTTTTGGTTCTAACATAATATGTTTTTGTTTATATTTTCTGTAAAGTAATATGGTAGCATGGCTGCTTATTGCGCTTACAACTTGTGAGTTTTAACTCGAAACGAAAATGACGCATCGTTGCGTCAACTTCATTACCCCTTATGTCCCACGTAGTAAACACAATGAAAAGCCGCGTTACCATATTATTTGACAAGAAAAAATAAAGAAGCCGATGCAAATGTAAGCAAATAACATATGGTGTACGAAGTAAAAAGAAAGAAATTCACATATAAATAAACACACAAATATTTGAAAAACCATAACGAAAAAATTAATTAATGAAAGCAAATAAGTTTTGTGATTCATTAATAAAATAAAGAACTAAGAAAAAAAAAAGTTTAGAGGAAGGAGCATGAACTCAGTTGGCCAAAGCAAGGGAGTTACTTAAACGTTTTAATTTGAAAATATTGTATTCCAAATTAAAAAGAAATTCTCTTTATTGCTTAATTTTCATTTCTTATATTATAAAATAAGATACTGTATAAAGCAAAACTTAAAATCATATAATATAAAATATCATATAATATAAAAAAGATTCAAATTAGCATAACATTTCTTTCATTGTGTTTTATTTGTTTATATATTTGTTTATACCTACACAAAATCTTATGATTTGCGAATTTGCAAAATTTAAAAAAAGTTGAATTCCCATCATTTCTGTAATAATGTATTTCGCTTGTTTATTTGTTCATCAAATAAAACTGCCTATGCTGTGACCAATAGAAGAGAAGGAAAAAAGATTGTTCTAAAGCTTTCTACATGAAGCATATATTATTTAGTTGATAAGATCATAAATAAAAAGCGTTCCATTCATAATTCGTTGAAGCATTGCTAATGCTAATAATGGATTGAGAATTGATATCAGAAAATAGGGAGAAAAACATTTTAATAATGGCGTGCAGAAGACCTCGTGGTCTCAATTTGACTTCGTCAATAACTTCCTTTTTACAAGCAGGAGAATATTTTCCACATATATTGCACAGACTTTTTATTGCAGAGTTATTGCAAAACTTTTGACAAATGAATCCTTTGCAGGATTTCGATGCATTTGATGGGTTTGATTTGGATACTTTGAATTCTTTTTTTAATTTTTCTTTATACTCATTATTCTCATTTCGAATGTTTGAAATTTAAGTATTCTAGGTATTTGTGCGATTAAGATTGCTTTCGAAAGTTCCATAGCTATTTTACGCTGCTTTTCTTTGTACATAAGTAATAGAACACGTTTCGATCCGAAGTAATCGACATTATGTCCAGAATTTTGGAAATCTAGTTTCGGGAAATGCGTCTTTGTGCTTTTTGCTACATGTCAAATACCTTCGAACCTTCGCAAGCATTTATTACCCGTTTGTGTTCATTTCAATAAATTTCGGAAGAATACAATCTTGTCAAATTTTGCTATATACTTCTCATTGCCAGATTTACAATTCTTTTTCCATACTTACAGCAGAACTTCAATTTTCTGTTTGCGATTTATTTTTGAACGTCTTCGTCTTGCCTAATTTTGTTAGCAAAACTGAAAATTGGATATATCCTATTAAAAATAAAGGCAAAGTAACCAAAATGTTTTTTTTATTTTTTTGTATTCCTTTCTTTTACAGGTAAATGTCGAAAATGAAGGCAGTGTTAAAAAAATCTGTGCTTCAATTTTGAAAGCTCATAACCATTTTTGTATTCACGAAAAATATATCATAATATACGCGCAAAAAGTAGAGAAAAGGAATGAAGCGAGGTGATTTATTATATATATACATATATATCTTGTTGTGAACTTGATTATTGTGCTGCAATTGAGACTTTCTTAATCTTTCTTATATAACGGCTGATTTTTAAAATTTTTTCCTAGCAATTCCTACCGCATTGGAGTTCATTGCAAAAGCTAAAAAGATTTATATTGAGCGCTTAATAGGCGTGTTCGAAGTTATTGCTAAATTTGAAACAGCGACTAAGTACGAAATTCTAAATGAAAAACATGAAATTATTTATTATGGGTTTGATATGTCAACTTGGGCCTACTCAAACACTCTAGTTGTGGTGGACCTAAATGAGCAGAAGGAAATATTTTGTATGCAACGGCCGTTTCGATTGAGAAATTGGTGCTTCCCTTGTTGTTTACAAAAATTGATAATATTTTATCCGAACGGTTGTCTGATCGGTGTAATTGAACAAAAATGGTCATTAATTAGAACAGCCTTTCGCATACGAAGTGAAGACGGTGATATTGTGATGCGTGTTCGAGGCCCATTTTTTACATGTTCGTGTCGTGGAGATGTAGTTTTTCAAGTAAGAAACTTGTGCAAGAATTAGTTAGCCGGTCAGCATAAATAGAAATCGTACACATTTAAGATTGACACACTGCAAGGCCAAAAAACAGCGGAAATCAGGAAGCAGTGGCCTGGAGGTTTAACCGATGATGAAAATGCGCAAGCTATTTTTGATGCTGAGGTTTGTGGAATTGTCTTTGAAATACCACTAAGTGTGCATGAAAAATTATTGATCCTAGGTGCAGCTTTTCTTATAGTAAGTCGATTATTTATACTCATCATCTAATTATACTTGATTTTTCCTTACGTTCTTTTCTGTTTTTGTTTCAGAATTATATGTTCTATGAGTAATGACTTCAAAGATTTCTCAGCGTATGTATAACACGTTATATCAAAATATATCAAAACAAATTCTTTAAGACAAAAATGAACTAACTTTGAATAAATTTTGAATATCCGACGAGCTGAAATTTATGTAGAAGAGTAGTGACGGTTTCTTCGCTTTCCCAAAAAATTGATTTTAGATGGGATGTGTTGCATTCATTATAGAATATTTATTATCTATAAAATTCGTTTCTAAATTTAAAAGTGTCTGAATCAATTTAAACATGTCCGTCTGTGGTAAATATGATGATTTCAGCGTTAAATTCAGAGAAAACAAGCGGGTTACAATTGAAATAACGAATCACAGGACATATCCACAACACACTTTGAACTGGGATAAGCACAGTTTATTTTCAAAAGCCAAAAGACTTGAGTTCTTTGCTCATTTTTCTGGTAAATATTTTTACACTATTTAAAAACATGTTTTTATCCAAATAAAATTCATAGATATGTAAATAGTAAGTACACGAAATAAAGATGAATTATGCGTGTAATAAAAATTTTTTAATTATAGATAATTTTTATTTCTTCATAGGCTATTTTCATTGAAATTTATTGAAGCATTTGGTGAACATAAAATTTAGATAAGCGGAACTATGAATTGTGTTAATTCATTGTGTTTTGACCAATGGGAAGAAGTTATTTTTCGGTGTCTTTTATTCAGCAAGCAAACATTTGTAGTATAATAACAAAATGTCAGAATCATATGTCTTTTGCTTACTTTTTAGAACTGTTGCTTATATCGCATGTTTAAAATAATTTAGAATCCGTTCTATATTTAACAAAAAATTCTCGATGCCGTCTTCACTAGAACTGAGAGCGAACAACAATTTTTAAAATTCGTAATGTGGAAATCACTAATGTAAATATTATGCATACATGCGCTTGTAAAAGGGAAGGTAAACAAAATTGTCAATTTTATAGTAAATTATGTCGGGATTATCAATATGAAATGAATTTGTAGTGAAAGCATGAAGTGTAAAGAAATAAACGTTAATAACGAACACCCTAATATTTTTGCAAGTGAGCCAAGAGTGATTCAGTGTTTCTTTATCGATGATTTCGTATTACTTATTATTTTAGGGAAAAAATAAACGGTGACGTCGTCGTCGTCGTCGTCAATTTGTATATCGCACATGTGTACGAAATTGTGTTGCATTCTAATAAATATTTTGAAATAATAAAATCTATCTCCCTTAATACAATCAAATTTAAAATTAAATTTCTCTTGTAGTTATTACAAATAATATCCTGTTTTTAAATAAACATTCAAATGATGCCAATGAACAATATAAACCAAGGCGGTTATGTGCCACCAGGATATGGGAGCGAATATCCTACGGCTCCTCCAAGTCATGCGTATAATATGCCTAACACTTTACCTATGAATCATGTAAGTACTTAAAAATCTATATTAATTTATATTTGAATAAAATACATTGACGCTCAAAGTAAATTACATGTGTGCTAGAACCGCCCCTTTTTTTCGAATAAGCTGAGAAAGATAATTGCTTGTGATGTTATTGATCGTTCTATTCAATTCTGTTAAATTCTGTCGGATCTAAGACCGAATTTAATTGATTTCATCATGAAACATGTATTTATATATGTATATAGATATATATATATATACGGAAAGCTACGAATATCATTATCTTCAATATGCTATTGTGTGATTATATTTACCACCAAAGTATTAGATCCATCGTTTGGTTTGTAATAACTAAAGATACGGATTAAATATCGTGCAAAGTATATATACTTTTGATCAGCGAAAGTTATTTTGGCATTCGACGGTTATTTCAATTCGCTCGAAGGCAAAAGTTACGAAAGACTGTTGACTGTTGCAAAAGTATGCCCAGTTAATGATTATAGATTATATTAAAAATAAAAACAATCTGCAAGATCCCAGCTATTAAATAGTGGCACAACTTTACAGTTACAAGTTTACAATTCAACGTACGCACTAAACTATCAAAAACTTTAATCAATTATTTGCCAAAATCATTTAAAATTTGAAAAGCAAGAATGGCCCTGATCTACATACATGTTTACAACAGACAAAATACTTAACTTATTACTCTTAGTAATCGCCAACTGTATACCAACTTGCAAGTGTTTATTATGAATGCGAATAAGTTGCACAGTTTATAGGATTATTATGGTTAATATTAAACCTAATCGCATTTTCAAAGAAGTCAGATAACTGGTTGATAAATTAATCCTTACTTTTGCAATTAGACATATCGATATGTGTGTAAATATGCATCATGGGGCATAAGCTTCGCCATATCTACGTCTCCGCTCTTTGCTAACGTAACACACACTGTTTCGAAAACTGAATATATTAGCTAATGGTACTAGACTACGTTTTGGAATGGTCGCGGGCCATGTATAAAGAAATTTAACTTGCAGCACATATTAATATTGGCGCAGCAACAAGTTATATTGAAAAGTATAAAGAAATTTTATTATGAAAAATGGCATCTGATTCATTGTAAGCATATTTCCAATTTTCTACACTAACTGCCTCAATAAACTATATTAACAATTCCAAATATTTTATGTCTTTCTAAGGTAAGCGGACTATTCACTATATCTGTCTCCACCACTGGTCTTCATATATGCAAATCCTCCACGCTTTTACATTGAATTCCGTTTAAATTGTAATTTGCAATTACTTGCGTCTTTCTATATCTTATAATATTCCCTAAAGTCTTCCAATGTCCTTTTTCGGGATAAGTCCCCCATTGCAAATGTAATGTCGGGACGACCTAGTTGAGCAGCATAGAAAATGGTACCTATAGCATCTAAATATGGTACATTCAAATTCTTGCTATCTGTATATCTTTGCTTGTTATAAATTTTCCGAAACACAACATCCAACTTCTTGATGCAAACTTTAGTGGCCTGGTGTAGGACATACAGAGATTTCTTCAACGATAGATTTCACCTCGATCAACACTGAGACTTTGCTAGTTTTAGATATTCAGATAAGCAGCATATCTATATCTTTGCACTTTTCATTTCTTCTGAGGATTGTTCATAAATCTTCATGTGACCTGGGGATCATAGTTTCAATTTCTTCACAGATACCGCCAAGAAAGTGTGCATCATAATGGTAGCATATAGATAAGGTACTCCAAATTTGACTCCTTGACCTATGTTCCCGACTGAGTCATATTCTGAAGAGATTCCATAGAAACTACACGCATTTCCTTTAGCGTTATCTGAAAATTTTCAATATTTCTTTGCGTTATCTTTTCCTTCTGCTCTGGAATGCCAAAGACAGCTTTACAATATCACTTACATGATTTAAGATGATTTTAGGTGATTCCAATTTGGCTTCTTTCGACACTACATTGTCTAGTCGCTTTCGTACTCCTTCATAGTATCCTGTCGACCATATATAACGCTTTATTGACCATCTTTCCCTAAAAAATTCTTTGATTTGATTGAATTTTACTACAGTGCCATTAACTTTTTCTTTTTGAACGAATCGTACGAATTGTTGACACTTTTTAAGGCTTTGAAGTTTCTACTTGTTTGGTTGTTCTACATAATTCTCGGTTGGGTTACTTTTTTATGATTCCATTCCCGAATAATTATCTGGGAAAGTGAACACACGTAGTTAGCCACCTATTGATATGATTTTCATTCGACCACATCAAGTGAAGCACACTGCATTGTCTCGTCTTACGAATTATCCTTTCAAGCCACTTAGCTTTCGTTTGTAACACCATTTTTAATGAACTTAACAGTACCCGAAATCGTTTTATTTACTAATCGTGATTTGTGTGTCCGAGACCCTTTCATCATACTTCGAATTTGTTAAACTTCTGTGCCGATGCCTTTGCTAAATCCTTTGCAATATTTAATTTGAAAAATTCCAATGCCGTGGTTACCAGTACCAGGTACCATCTTTCCAAACAGGTTAACAAATGTATACCCTTTGTTGTTAAATTCACCATTATGGCTCCTTCGGATTACTTTTAAAATAGATAAAATGCGAACGGTATCTACCAGCGGCTGTTGCTATTTTAACGGGGCCAACCCCTTGAGCATGGATTTTTGAAAGATTTACGATAATGACATCCAGATTCTTAGGTTGAGGTGTAATGCTAAAGTAAAAGTTGCCACTGCTTATGATCCTAAGTCAAAGAGTACTTATTTGGCGTGACGCCATTTGCTAAAAGCCAACTGGCCTAAGCTATAGGATGCCGTTGCCGAGTGATAGGATCAAATTTTGACATTCTGATCTCATAATCTTCAATTTATTCTTTTGCACTCTTTTGCAAACTGTCTTCCATCTTTATATTTTGCAATAATTTTAAATTTATTGTATCGCCACTTATTTTCGTTCTTGAAATCTTGGGGGAATTCAGCAAATATCACGGAACAGTTTAAACCGTGGAACGTTCAATTTATGTGCCGTTGAAAGCATGTTGATCACATATGTATCGACACAAACGACTTGGTTCGTTCAGCTGTGGTGAAACAAAGTCCTTGTGTGTAGGCCTAACATGTCTCAACAGAACGGCAACTTCGAGAAGACTGCATAATGTTTTCCATATTTTCTTGCAAATGATTGCGAATAGTTCCGCTTTCGCCTGGATAAGTTTTTCTCCTTCTACGGCCTTTCATTTAAAGACAACCCTCTACAGGAAATATCCAAAGCACTTAATGTCAAGTGAAACATATTTTTTAATTTTCCATATTCATAATTTGATAGATCTATATAAAATTTCAAAATATTTAAAAAATAATTTAATTTTTTAGAGATGAGATTTAACTGCAGATTTCAACAAAAGTTCACAAAGAGTTAAATATGATGCAATAACTAAGTGGAAGGACGTAGTATCAATACACAAAAAGTGTGAAAATTTTTCTTCATTTTTCTTCTCATGCACATACCTTAACACATTTAAGTAGTACTCCTAACTATCTGAGAGCAATGTGTAGTAAAACTACTATTAGCATAATGGGAAAGAAAGCATTAGCATGATTTTGCATTTTGATTTTGATTTTCGGTGCATCACTCAGAAGATGTTGTCTGGTTTGGGAGTAGTATATTATGGTTTGTTCCAACGAAATAAAAGCATCGTTACACAACGATATCATTATCAATTGATGCGCAATACGCCAAAAAACGTAGCGTAAAAGATTTCGTAAGTTTTCAGCATAACGAAATGGAGTTCTTCGTAGTAAAATTCGTCCAAAAAAGGTCAAGAGCACTGATCTGGAAGGTGCTACCTTCCGATTAACACCGATTAAAATTGACCATTTATTGTTTGTTCGAGGAGGGCTTCCCTTTTTATGATGGGTCGTTTTGTACATAGCGTCCAAAATCAGTTATCTTTGCCGCATGGAACTCAAATTCTGCCAAAAAAAAAAAAAATAGGAGAAGCGACGACTTTCGATACACCATACTTTGAATAAAATAATTCTTGCTGTATTTTTTGTAATTTATGTTCAAATTTATTAAAAAATGAGCGCATAGTATTTATTTCGAATTTTTACTCTTTTGGTATAAAGCGAATAAAAGTGTTATACGATACGAAAATTGCAAGCATATCTTTATTCGACGCGGCCACAACCGATAATTAATTAAAAACCATGTTTACATATCTCTTCTCAGATGTATGTGCGTATATTAAGTATTTTCGGTGATTGTGGGAAAATTTCGTTTTTTACTTATATGTGTTTTTGCTGGTTATCCGCGGACATATGAGCCGATTTCATTCACCCCGACGAGAGTAACCGAAAGAATACTAGAACTATACATTTTTTTTTTTTTTTTCAACAAGGCCGGGAAGTCTTAAAGGTCGGATATTACCAATCGATAATATGTATCGTATGGATTTCCATCTGAATTTCTTCAAGTAATAATAACAAATAAGGTAAATAAGTAAAGAAGACCGATTACTGGAAACGGACTTTTTAACCGACAAACTCGATGCGGTTCTTTTTCATCAAAGTATTTAGTGATAGCAGGATCTCTTCTCTCATATTTCAGTCAAAGTTGATGCAAAATTTTGGTTTGTTGCCTTTCTGACGGAGTTTTTCACATTATTCAGGTACATTTTTTAGGTTATGCCAGTTTATGGCGTAGCCATAGTGCTATGATCAAAGGTAGGCTATTTAAATGGCGCGAATTTATTCAAATAAGCAATTTTTATTTCCATCTAAAAAAGTGGATTTTTGTCGAACTTTTTTTTCTTCTCATATTTGAGGATAACTAGTAGTTACACGGAGCTATTTCGGGATAGTATGGCGACTACGAAACTGCACGACCAAAATTTCTCCTGAAAAAGTTTCGAAGAACTAATGGAGTATGTCAAGAGGCATTACCGTGGTGCATGATCAAAATTGTGACAAATACTTCCACACAAACGACATGTAAAATGCAAAATAATATTTTTGTAGTTTGATCCATGGGAATTCAGAATGCATCACACTATGATGATCTAAGAACACTTAGTCTTAATACTTAATACAGCTGTATATCATGCTAGAGATATTTTCAGTTGCTACTATATATATATATAATATATACACTAAGTTCATTTCATGAAATTGTTGTTTTTGATTTTATTTCCTTAAGTAATTTTAATACATTTCGAAATTTTCCTCAAAAGGCCGATTAGGTCCACCAGAACCACCAGGACCGCTTCCTATTTGATTAGGGCCCATGCCTGGACCTATAGACACGCCTTGCCCTCCAACTGCGCTCATTTGCGGACGAAATTGTTGTCCCGGCGTGGATTGCTGTTGCAGTAAATGTCTTAAACCCGGATTGTTGCTCATCATGGGTCTTACCATGCGCTGTTGTTGCTGCTGCAGTGCATGCTGTGGAGGTATTTGCTGTTGTGGATTATTGGGTCCAGTTCCCATCATCGCTCCTCTCTGATGTTGCATCATTGCTATTTGTTGTTGCTGAATTGGATTGCCAGTGCCTACTTGATCCCCTGCGCCCAATTGAGGGTTGGGGCCTATGGGACCACCGATTTGCATATTCATTTGTTGTTGATTTGTAGCATATTGATTGTAATGCTGTTGCTGTTGTTGCTGCGGATCTTGCTGTTGCTGCTGAGCGTTCAGTACATTAGATGGCAATGGGTTTTGTACCTGCGCTGTCATCGCATTCTGTATTTGTTGCTGCTGTTGTTGCTGTTGTATGTTTCCTGTTACCGCTGATTGTTGCATACCCATCGATTGTTTTTGCTGTATAACTTTTCGCAAGCGTTCAACAAACATCGCTTGGTTATTTGGTATGAAACCGAGAAATGCGTTTTTTTCTGCAGTATAAAGTAAGATGAGAACTTTAATATCGCACGTTGGCATATTGGTTGGTGTAGTAAAGTGTACACAGCCAGCAAAAAGTTGTGTCATGTTTTTCGCCAAACTTTCTGATGCTTCGCACGGCTGAGGTTTAAAGACAACAGTTTTAGATTCCTTAAAATAACCTCCACCAATATTTCCCACCAATTGCTTTGGCATCAACTGCATGAACATTTTGGGAGGCCAATTTATAGCTTTGATTTCAGGCTCACCATCCTTAATACTTGAAGTAACCGTGCACTGTATCGAACGTGTAATTTTTGGTTGGTCAGTTTTAAGTTTTTCAACCCATTCTAAAGTGCCCGACCAGATTTTTTCTCGCATTACCGTTTGATCAGAACTAGTTCCTGGTTGATGTTGCTGCACTGGTACGGAGGTGTTTGCTTGATTTGGTGCACTCGTTGGTATCTGATTTGACGTTCCCGATCCCGAATGCATATTTCCTTGTTGTAGCTGTTGAAGTTGTTGCTGTTGATTCAACATTTGCATGCGTATTTGCTGCTGCTGTTGTAACATGGGATTAATATTTTGGTTCGGCGGAGCGCTAAGTTGCGATATCAAGGCAGAATTAGGATTTTGTCCCGCCAAGCCTTGTGCGTTAACCATTGAACCCACGACGCCACTGTTCGATCCGCCAATAAACTGTGGCCGGTTCTGTGTCTGCTGTTGATTTGTTGCAAAGATCCACCGATTTCCTTGGGGTTGGAAGTTAGGATTTTGCATTGGATTTTGAGAATTTTGGGCTGAAAACTGCTGCTGTTGCAACATTTGCTGGCTGAGGGGATTGCCAGGCTGTTGATTAGGATTCATACCACCCACTTGAGCTGATTGTTGCTGCTGCTGTTGTTGAGATGAAGCGTGATTGCCATCCATAACTATTCCAGCATTTTGGCCTGTTTGTTGAGCATTTGGATGTTGCTGAGCTCCAGACATTTGCAAAGCCTGATTTGTACCCATAATTCCATTAGGGCTTTGTGGCCTTTCCTTAAGATGGTAACCTTTTAGAAGCACCAAATGACGTATGTTTTTAGCATAATTTTTCGCTGTTAAAGGTTGATCACCGTCGGCTTTCATATAAAGTTTATACAAAACCGGCATTTTACGTGGAGCGATAATTGATAAATAAATTTTACGTTCATGAAATAAAGTCGCCAACTGTTCCACTATAATTTGAGGAAAATAAAGTAAGTCAAAAACATTGCTATAATGGGAAAGTAAAATACCTACCTGTTTTTCCAGCAAATTTCCAGCATTCCGTAACAGGTATAGAATATGGCGGACTATTACATACCAAGACACAATGTTTTTGCAATGCCATTGATCCCTCTATAAAAGGAGCTCTAGTTTCCTTCATATCTTCGAAACACACATGAGCTGTCGCAAAACCTTCTGCTAAATTTGCACATGACTCCATGCCACCACCAACTAGAGGCAACCGTTCAAAAATCTCTACGACTTTTTGGGGGGACGTGAAAGGTCCGAAAGTGCAACAAGTCGTTTCTAAAAGATTAGCAGCGGTGCGGTAAAAGACTATACCGTATTGAGTCGAATGTCTATCGGATACTAAATACTCGCGATCGTCTATAGGGCCTTGGCTGAAGTTCTCTAGCGTTGGCACAATATAATTAGTCTTCAATTCATTAATGTAGGCCCCATTTGCAGCTGAACCTTCCACCACAAACACAATATCCGTCAGGGTTTCAATATCCATTTCGTGATGTAAAATCAAAAGAAATTTTCTTTATAAAAAAAAATTATCTTTTATTCAATTAAACGAATTCGATTTGTCTGCGTAAGCACACTTTTACACACTTAAATTAAACCATTAAATATTATAATAATAATCTGCGATCAAATATTACGCTTTAGTGCATAATGTGAAATGACTAAATGTTTGTAACAGCTGACGCTTTTATTTACAGAGTGAAGCATACAAATATAAAACTAAGAAAACTGCAAATATAGTAAAAGCCCTCTGAAGGCACCTTATGGTATAAACTTTCAGTGAAGAAATCAAGAAATTGTTTGTTGCTGAAAATTTCTTTTCTTTTGTTTTCCTTTTTTTAGGGTAACCAAGATTAAATAATTACTGAAAAGAATTTTTACTGGTAAAATATATATCAGCAAATACAACAATCTTTGCGCAGAGTTGTAATTTTTTAATTTGTTCAACTACACTATGTACTTCGTAAAAACTTCTGCAAGACACAAACCATTCCAAAACATTCAATGGAATGGTTATCACACATCTGCCATTCACGCGTGCAAGACAGAGGTTTTTCAAGGCATTGCGAATAATTTGATTTGATGACACCACAATATATCGGTGTGCAAGCATACAATTTGAGTATGTATTCAAGAGAAGGGAACGCTAACTGACATGGTTAGATAGAGTGTGTGAACGACAGATAAAGGAGGATTTAGCACGCGTATCAAAAGAAATAAAATCCCCGAGATTGTAAGCGGCTTGGTCAAGGGTTTCATACAATTATTCCTGAAGAATTCATCGGCCTCCGTGCAATTTCTTCTTCTTGTTTATTTTTAAAAATTGTCAATGACATTAATTGTTCGTTAGCATAATTTGCGGACGAGCGGGTGTGTGTCTATATCCAATTTAGAAGCAATTAGAATTGCATTAGGAATTCTAAAGACAGGTTTTCGATTTGATTGGGCTCCACTTGTGAAGCACTAAATTTTCTTTGATTCATAAGCTGGTTCGAGTCTCTACTGCATCGCATATAACCTACGCTTGCATGGAACTTATTTTTCGCTTTTAGAATCAACATCACGGCTGCAGAAATCGCTTGCAGATAGTCTAGCTGACAACGAACACTTCTCTCTAATTGTTTTTCGTTGAATTGTGTAATGCAAGCTGCCGCACGATCACCCATCCCAGCACTTTGCATCGGTATTTTAAAATGCAAATATGCAAATATTTTACCTTGCGCTGTTCCCTTGTAGGAGGCAGTTCACGGCTTTGAGTAATCCATGTATCCCACAAACAGTACTTAACACCGAAAAGCTAGCTGATGGAGCCTTTCAAAATTTACTCTCAAGTTTGCGTTTCTAATAAATCGATTTTATTAGTAAAGTCCTCCTATCATTGCACATTTAGCGGTTTGTATCGGACAGTAGACCTTTTGGCATATAGTTAATTGAGTTTGTTTAATAAAAATGAAGAAATTGTTCCTTGTTTCCTTAGATTTTCTTCTTTTTTTAATTTATAATCAGTCACTCAGGGGATGTCTTCCACTAGTCAGAACGAAATCAGAAAAGATAAAGACATAGGGAGATGGTGGCCGCAACCTAGTGATTGTGTGTCTAATCAGTAAGCGTAAGTCTTTAGAGGTTGAGCAGTCGCTATACCAACCAAAGTAAACTCTACCGCACTTGCTTTCATTTAGCTTATATGTGGGTAGACGGTGACCATTTTCTAATTTGGGTAATTCACCTAAGGATAAGGGATGCATTCACTTTGTCAAAACGTTTGTAACGTCTAGAAAGAAACTTCAGAGGCCCCGTAAAAAGTATCTATATTTGATCGGCGTCAAGCACTGAATTGATTTAAGCATTTCCGTCTGCGTAACTATTTTCCTGAGCGAAAAAATGAAGCCATCGCCTTCAAATTTGGTATGAACATTGGAAACTCTTGCGGGCAGGTAGGACGCCTATAGTACTGTAACCTAGGAACACCTATTTTCCAAAATGGCGAAAAAAATTGGTTGTTTTCTTATTACTCACGCAGTACAGCAGATAAATTTGCAAAACGTTCAGCGCACATTCCACAGGCCATGCTGTAGTACCTATGCAAAAATTGGAATAAATCAGCCACACCTACAAAAGGTTATGATGTATTAAAATATCATTTAATTTTTTTTTCTTGTTACAGCCTTTATAACGTCTAGAAGCAAGCTTCAAAAACGACGAGTGTCAAATTTGAAATATGTTTAAGTATGTCCGTCTGCCCAATTGTCAATCCGGCCAACTGCGTAGTATCTGTGATGACCATTCGCCAAAGTGAAAATATGGTCTAAAAACTTATAAAAGAATTTGAAAATGGGCCAAATCGGCCAAAAGAGACACACGCGTGCAATGCAACAAAAATTAAAAACACTTTCACTTTCTGTGCTGCGGCTGCTGCTGCTTTTTAATCAAAACCCGCACAGAGCAGATACGATAAAAAGCCCCACAAAAATACACCGCGCAATTCTACAGAATAGCGAAACTTGGATTTTTTCATTTTTCATTGGTTTCCTTTAGGATCACAGCGATGGGTATAAAATACTCGATCACAGCCGAAGATAGTTTTCTTACTGGCTTCATTTCAATATTTATTAATTAATTTATATTTCATAATATTAACACTAAGGCATACATACACTTTATTTAACGATCGATATTTCTTGACATTTCAATTTAAAGTCGCTAGTCACAGTCAGAAAGTCACTAGTCACAGATACGGGTGCGATAAGTACTGCAGAAAATCTAGAATAGGTGAGGTGATTGTTACGAGACTTGAACGCAGTAAGCTTTATGTGTGTGCGTATTAATATTTTTGTATAGCAATTCTTATTTGTACCCTACATCAGTTGTAATACATCAGGGCACATATTGCATTTGTTGCAATATATGCAACATCCAGAAGAAGATCCGCCTTTTATTATGCCAATCGATTCCGAATCATTTCCTAAATCGATCTAAGCTTATTTGTCACTCTGTCCGTCTAATGTCTGCCCATTCATTCATGTGTTGAATTCAGAGTTTGCAATTTCTGAGATTTGGTTACGGAATATCTTTGCACAATTATTGTCACATCAATTATTAAATAGAAATTGTGAAGGTCGACGTCGAATAATAACGAATTGCTTGGGCCAGTGAAATAAATGCTGAACAAAAGCTGGAGCTGAGCTATATAGGTGAGTTGATGACTCAGCATTCGAATTTAGGTCAAAATGTGCTTCGCGTTAGGTTGTAAGGCAAGCGTAAGAAATATTTGAATGATTTTTTTTGCTTGCTCTTTATACGAAATAAGTAAGAGGAAAATGGCAAAATTTGGCGATTTTTGAAATGAAATGACTTAAGTTATATATTTTGCGTAGTTCAGTTAAACCTTCTGTAAACTGTACATACTTAGACAACTAGATTTATACTTAGATAAATTGAAAATTTATTATTTGGTTCATTTTATTCATTTTCTTCCTTTTCCTTGCACCTAATAGCATTTATATTGCACTATCACAAATATTGCGCTGTTTATGTCTCGATCAAAAAAAAACGTTTTTCTTGATCCGACATCAACGGAGTTGTATAAACTCATAAAACGATACGATACGATCGAGAATGAGTGTTGATATCAAGTCCCGTAAACTGAATCGCGGGTAAAAATTCCAAAGAGATGCAGAATAAAGCGTTGAACACAACGAATGCATTTGCATCGCGCATTATGCAGCAAAAGTAAAAGTAGACTTTCGTTCCCCGTATTTACATATAGTTGCACTTAGTTGGATTGCATTCTTGTAGCAATGTAAATACTTGGGAAATTTTTAATTTAGCTGCATGCAAACTAGCTGTCTATATATGTAAGACAGCGAACTAAAATCGTATGGTTAATATTTCCAGCATTACGTGACTTTAGAGTCGTCTTTTACATTTTTATTGAAAGAAGCTCTGATGAAAAGCAAAAAGGAAAAAATTAAATTTAATTATGTTTTATTCCTGTATACTTATATATACATATATATATAGATATATAGATATATATATGTATATATGTATTCATAAAAAAAAATGTTTAACGGAATATGGAAATACGAATCTAGGCGGTATACAAAAAAGAAGAAGTATACAACAGCTGGTAAGAGAAGAAAAGCCTGGGGCTCATATCCCAAGAAATGGAAATGTCGAGTATGTATAATATAAAAAGAGCTACAAATAGTTGAGTTAATTTGTCATATTTTTCAGTTCGGTACTCTAAATGGGGCAGAAGGGCGGTAAGAAATCACTTTAGCAGGGTCGTTAATAAAGACAACAAGCAGCTTCCATACCATAGCGCCAAACCAGTAAGTATAACATTTGTATAAGCATTGTATGTGTGAATATCTGAGTTTTTTATAGAATTGGTGGAGTTCGCTGAAAGTTCAGCATTTATTTCCGGCAAGTATTCGCAAAGCAGCGCATATAGTTGTGGGAAGAACGCTCGATCTTCCAAACGAAAAGCTGAAGATGACAAATTTTGACAAGTTATGTCCAAATTGACGAATATAATACAATAAGGACTTGAAAGAATTGGAAGAGGAAGAGAATCATGATATATTCGAAAAGTGTTTGAACGTTGAACACTTAGCAAGCACAACATACGCCGAGTGATTAAATAATTTTAATAAAATGAAAATACGACTGCATAACATATAAATATGATGTTGTCTATTTTAGGTATTCGTTCATCGCATTTTCATTTAAAGACAATTTTATGCAAATGACCGCTTCTGGATCAATTTTAAGTCATTTCTCCACATAAATATGAACATATTTCACGTAATCATTCAGCGTTCGTGGTTTGTATTAAAGTAAACCAGTGATTTTATGTAACGGAGTTATATCGCATAATCTTGTTGGCCAATTCATATCAGCATTTTTGCACATCGCAAGATCTGAAATTGAATTCTACTTTCCTCTCAATAAACTAAATGTTTCATGAGATATGTGGCATTTCGCATAACTTTGTTAAAACGATATAAGCAAAGTATTCATATTGATAAAGCCATTCACCATTGATCGTAAGCGCAACACTATTTATATTTTCAAAAATGACATTTTCAGTCCATGAGTCACACCCTAATTTTGCTAAGTTTTGTGCACGCAAAGGCCGTTCATCGTTTTTTTACTTCAAATGGACAATTTTTGTCTTTAAATTAAGAGTCCCTTTAACTAACAATGAGCTTTTATTCAATTGCATAAAGTTTTGGCGGTAATCGGTCACTGTTTTTGTAACGAGTCATCGGACACGAAACATTGATAATTAGTTATAAGTATGTATAAGTATTATGTTATTAATTATTATGAACTTACCATTCTTCTTAACGGTTTGTTGCTCCAAAAGAATTTCACAAACGATTTTTTGCATTACTAGTGCAGAGTTTCTTAAACAAAACGGTCTTCTTACAAACACGCATTCCAAAGAGCTTTTAGCTATGTGGATTAGCCAGATCTAATTTGGATAAAACCCTCTCTTGTGTGTTATGTTACCATAAAGGTAATATGACATAAAATATTGTCAAGCTGTCGCGCTGACATCCCCCTTATAATAATGCATCGTGCAAAAGCGCGTGAAGGAGATGTGGCTGCATGTCTTAAAAACAAATATCATAATAATACGGGGCAGGATGTTTGCCCGAAATTCGGATTTGATCAGTCTTTTTTTTTTTTTTTTTTTAAAGGCGGGAGAAAGCATTAACAGCCTAAAATCAGTGTGGGACTTTCCCCTGCACGTATGACGGTGATCTGCTCAGAACTACCCTTAAGCGTAACGTCGGGAGGGTCTTCTGAGCCTTAGCTCAAATCGTCTGCCAAATCATTGCGTATGTCTTCACAAGCGTTCCTCTTCTTTCATCTTAGTTATTATTACCTCACTTATGCCTGGTGTTAGGTGGCATATTTCCGGATGATGCAGGATTGGTCTCGCCAGTTTATCGTGTGTTACTCTTTCTCGTACAGCCTGGTTTAACGCGTCCGTCGCAACTGCGAAATTTGGGCATTTGAATATATATATGCAGGCATGTTGGCCTGCGCACACCATGCACCTTGATGCGCTGTCTCAGGCAAATATTGCCGAAAACATCTGTGCCCGCGTAGTATTTGCGTAACGAAGGAATACATAAAATGCCGGCAAGGTTGTCAGTCATTAGGATTCTCGTTAGGAGTTTAATGTGGTGGGTTGGAAATGAGAGGAACAGGGAAAAGGGGGTGCATGGAAACAAATGAAAGAATCTCTGACGGAATTTTAGTGCATCAAATTTTGATATGCCAATTTCATGTTTTATTGAGACTCAAACGACATGGCTTATAAAAAGGAAAGCATCCGGCGGTTATAATTGTACTGCGATATGCTTAAGGAACTGCGTGTAATTAGAATCATTAATTAGAGAGGACGAATATTTCAATAATTTAGTTGATTAGTTTTCAATAAAAAATCATCTTGGTAAAGGAATTTCGTAACGGTAAGAAGTACCATCTGTCGCTAAATTAATTGAAAGATCCACTAAACGGATGAACAATTTTTATATAAAAATCCGCATTTGCAACTGGGATTTCGAAATGTTAACTAAACGTAACGGATTGTCATTGTTTCTTCTATAAAGGGAGCCCTTTCCTCGTGTTCTTGACATAGACATGAGATGGGAAAATTTTCCGATAAATTTAAACAGAGGTAAGCAGTTAAAGATCTCATTGTGTTTTATGTTGAGAATAAATGCACAAATTTTGGCTGGTGTCTATCTTGCAAAATTTTCTCACTCTATGTTGTGGTAAAGATAATAAAGAAATATATTTTAAACGATTTTTCAGACCTTATTTTAGTTAATTATATTAAGTGCTTGCAAGTATTTTGATCATTTTTTTCACTTGAAAAAGGCATTTATTGAGAGAAATTGGTACAATACATGTTAACCAAAATATTTTCCATCATTTTCTGCAACTTTTCCCCATCTTCCTGGCAACATGGCCAAATCGTGTCGAAAGAACGATATTAGTTTGGCAGCGATCCATCCATCGACCTATTTTCGCATTTCTTCAGGATTTCGCAACCGCATGTCCACCAAGTCATATTGCATCCATCTGAACAAGTGATAATCAGAAGGCGTTATCTCCGCCGAGTACGCTTCGTACGGCAGAGCTTCCCATTCGAGTTGCAACAGTTTATCCTTGACAGCTCTTGTAATGCTTGGCCGAGGCTTGTCATGCATGAAAATGACTTTTCGTCTGTCAGCCGATATTACTGACCTTTCTTCCAACAATACATCGTTCCATTTAATCAATTGACGTCGGTAGGCATCTGCAGCAAAAGTTTCATTCGTTCTTAGCAGCTCGTAATACACTACACCTCACGCTCATCCCACAATATGCATAACAAAATTTTATGAGCATAAATATTCCGCTTCGGTGTCGAAGTGAATGATTCTACTGGACTAAACCATGACTATTTGCGTTTGGAATTGTTGTAGTAGACCTACCTTTCATCGCCAATCGCAATACGGTACAGAAAGCTGTTCTTTTTTGGCCCGTCAAGCAATGAAATCGCGATGGTCGAACGGTTTAAAATGATATTTTTAGTCAATTCCTATGATAGTCATTTTCCCTCGTCTTGGGATCTTTCTCATCGCCTTTAAACGTCTAGGTTTTCATCCAATAAGTCTCGCAATTCATTATCTTCGAACTTTTTTGCTCCCTTTCTGGCCGCTCTTTGTCATTGATATCAAAATCACGACTTCTAAAACCGTTAAAACCAAAACCGACGGCATGGTTGATGGGCTCAAACAACGAAAGTCGTGAATGCCGAAAATGCAATTTTGAGCGTTCCACGATTAACGTCTGCATGTATCCATTGAATAACTCCATAATAGGTAGAGAAATATCAAAAGCACCGAATATAACCGTTATGTACATTGACAATTTGTCGTTGTTCATTTTCACCAATAGATGTCGCTAATCAAAAATACATGCAAGTCACTATTAATATCACATAAGCTGATCCGTAACTTCCTATTGATTAGTTTGGCTTTGATCTCAAGACTGTTTTTAGTGGAAAATTTTGACCTGTGTATGAAAAATATCACTCGCAATAAAATAAAATATAAAATATTAAGAATGTATTGATTTCCGCCATGGTTAACATACAAAGCTATGCACAAATTACGAAGTGGTAAATAAATATGTAAACAATAGCACTGAGATAGTATTTTCATATCTAAAGTCAAGTCATTTCAATTCGTACATACGTACGTTGTATATATTGTTGTACACTTGTCATTTGTTATTATTATTATTTTTTTTTTAAACGGGGCACTTACAAGAGTGCAAGTATAAGTTTGATTGCGCATTTTAGTTGAATACTTCTATTATTGAAATCTAATTTAAGGGATTTGGGCAACAGCATGGTTACGCGCCTTTACCACAAATGCCATACTCTCGAGAAATGAATCAACCACATGATTATACACAACAGCAAATACCTCAACCACCTGGTATGCAACAATTCTATAATAATGGTGTTAGTGGGCAGTTCCAACCAGGTTACGGTCAATTGCCAGCACCGATTGTGACTCAACCCGGAGTTCAGCCCCCGGTCCAATCAGGTAAGCATGTCATTTGTCAGTATTGTGAACTCAAATTAATTTAAGATGTAGTAAGTAAATCTTAGATAAGTTAAAATGAAGTTTTTATAGCGTCAGAAATCCTATCACGTACATATATTCTTGATCAGCTCGAAATTCAGAATTGATTAAGTCATGTCTGTCCGACCGTATGTCTGTGTGGTATGTGTTGTTCGCATTCCCTTGGTCGCAAAAGTGAAGATATCGCCTTCAAATTTGGTGGAAGTTTTGGTGGAAGCATGCAGAAGCTGCTATTGAAAATGATATACATTAGTTAGAGCCGAAGCCCCGAGTAGAGCATAAACTGAGCACCACTCCGTTTTTCTTAACAAAAATTTTGGCATTTTTGCTCGTTACTCCGAAATTATTAACACTAGAAGGCTGAAAATGCCCACATTTCCTTTACGAAACAGTCTACTCCTTACATGCAAAAATGGAAAAAATCGGCTGTGCCTATACAAAGTTATAAATGAATAAATTTTCATTTTGTCACTTTTTTGAGATTTTGTGCTCATTTATCATAAGGCAAGCAAGACAGAATGTTTAAAACTATTTTGTAAATTCTTCAAATGAAGATATATTATCTGTGTAAAAATGGGCATGGTGGACATTGTTACTCATTTTTTTATTTTTTTTTAATAATACCAGCGATATGGGTATTGAATAAAAGAACTTGGATACTAGAATATAAAAAGCATAGTGATGGGTGTGCGAGATTCGGTCTCAACTGAGTATAACTTTCTTACTTGTTTGGTTGAGTTTTTTTTTTTTTTTTTGGAACCAGGAAAAGAAAGGTAATTGTAGGACTGACTATTGGCTGACTGCATTTATCAAATTCCAAAGCGAATGTCGAGGCTTTGAATTAACCGAATACATTACAATGGTGCTTATGCTTATGATTGTTAAAAGAAACGTACGGGGAACGTTAAAAAAAAAGGGTGACTTTTCAAATTTCTTAGGCTACGTACATTCAATTTTCGAATTCTTTTGATCTTTTGTTAGGTCGGTACACATGTCCCCAACATGTGGGTGTTGACATTATCAGCCATTTCACGGGGAAGGGGATTAGTGTTGAAGGGGGACAAAACCTATATTGATGAATAAATAAATATTTTTCAAGAGAAATATACAGCATCTTCTTCTTTTTGAACACACCTGATACGTGGGAGGATTATTTATATTCAATACTGTAATGTATTTGTCCTTCTCGCTTCTTTTCCACGAGTCTGAAATATCTGGGTGAAATATTCTGTTATTTGTGATATGTTAGAAATTGTAAGAAATAGAGCAATTAAAAGCGAGCAGGTTATTAAGTTATTAGGTTATAATCATTGAATTCAATATAGTTCTTAGCATGATTAAGCTGAGTCCACTTTAGACTCTAAAATGTGATTGTCATGTTCATTGAGAGAATACTTAATTTGGACAAATGTACATACATCCACAAAAGACAAAAAAAAAAAAAATGATCTCAAAAACAATCGAAGTTCGAAAACATTGTCATTATTTTTTTCCTTTTGAAGGTTAAAAGCAGCGCACGAAACTATTACTATTAATATCATATATAATTAATTTAGTCAAAGAAAAAAAAAATCAATTCTTAAAGCGCTAGCGTGCTGATGCGTGACTCTACCGCATTGGAGGTTTGAACCCACGACCATTGAGTGTTTAGTTTAGTTGAGATCCTTAGCCTACTTGGCCACTCAGCCGGATTCAGCTGGATTCAGTTAATGAGAAGTGCTTAGCTTATATATCCAGATTATCGATTATGATGATTATTTGCATATATGTAAGAAAAAACTAAGTCCATTATATAGTGAGGCGAATATGTTGAGCATATTGGAAGATTGCGAACTCGTATATAGTGATGTAAGATTAAGGTTACAAAAAATTATCACATGTCAAAATTCACTTTTCATCAAGCGCTTCACGCGAGGGACGCATAACGTTCAAATAATATTCCTGATTAATAGTTTTGCTAGGCGAAAGGAGTTCATAGGACACAACACCACGGTAATCGAAGAAAACTGTTAACATCTTTTTGCACGATATTCGGTCGGTTGATCGATTGTTTCCGTATCGTGTGTGTAGATTTAAATCTCATCTCATCTCATTTCATTTCCATAACGAAATCTAACGCAACTTCTTTGCCCAACAATATCACACACTGTAAATATCGCCTAAAATACTTTTTGTGTCGTACAAACCCAACTGACACAGATGTCTGTCACAGTATTCGCGTAATATAACTTGAATTTTGATCTTACTTTTTGGAAACAGTATTAAAACGGTGATGTATGGAAGCTGCCGATCTATTTTGTTTTTTTTCTTTTTGGACGTAGTGACAGCTTACCGCCAATTAGAGGTCTTGTACTGGAACCGCTTTCGCGTTACCTCGAGATGATCTCTTGTGGATTGTTGATCCTCACTAGACCATCCTATCTTCCTCATCATCGCATGAGCTTACGGGTACTGAAGTCACCTTCGTGTGGCTCTATACCGAAGTATGTTCTGCAAAAAAACTCTCGCATTTCTTCCGTTTCTCCTTGTCCGTGAGCATAACCACCAGCAGGCTATATGGCGTGATTTCTACTTCCAGAGATCTGCAAAGCGGTTCCCAAATATACCCAAGCTGAGCAGACGAAAACAGTGCGCTACTCGTCGGCCCTCATGCTTCGGCACATTTTGCATGCGTTATCCGCCCGTATGTTGAAACGCGAAAAATAACTTAAGAAATTTCACTTTTCAATATTTTCTCCCCACTTATTGTTCAAGATTGGGATTGAAGGCGTAGGCCACCATCCTTTCTCATCGTTGCTTCCATTTCATTAACACGGTCCTTCGGATAGTTATTTTAACTTTACGGATGTCGGCGTTATCTTCTTCCACGTTTGTTGTCTCTTTCTTTGCGTTGTAGATATAGGGCTAGCTGCTCGATGACTGATTATCAAATTTTCGTGCACCTACCATAGGGCAATTTAATCAGAGAATTACTTTTAAATCGGACGTAATTGTATCAAATATTTACGAAAAATTTAAATGAAGAAATAGAATACTATTTCTTATTATTTGAATGATTTGTTTTCATTGAAATATAAAGTTGAAGACGAGGATCGTTTTAATGTTGATTACGAAAATTTTGAAATTTTATTTATACTGTGTATAAGATAATATACATATATATATATATATATATATATATATATAAATAAAATGAGAACACACACACACACACACACACACACCCTTTCCCCTCCTTTTTGTTTTTTTTTAGATAAAATTATTATTGCTTATAGCGTTAGTAGAGTGTAGTGTATTTTTATCTGAAAAATAATTTAAAGTTTTTAAGTGCTTTGTATTTATCTGCGAAGAAGATTATGACAAAATTAAAAGATAGTAATTCTTTAGTTTTTTTTTATACAATCATAACATTATTTATATATATATATATATATATATATGGTATAATAATAATCTTATACACGCTTGTAAGTATATTTTGATAGACGCATGTATTATGGATGATAGCATATATGAAAGTACATTCGGCTGCTTCGGTTTACTGTTATCACTCGTTCTTTTAATTGAAAAAATAATATAACAATTTGCAGAGGCTACTGCTCTTTTTTTCTTATAATATCGCGTAAAATGCCGAATAAGCATCAGATCAATATGATCTTTAGTGTAATTCTGTTATAACAATTATGTCCGATTTTTGCGATTCGCCAAGAAATTATAAATCGACATTAGAATTAATATCTACTCCGGCTAATCATTATAACGATGATAAAGGAAAAGAAACTGAAAATAAAATATCGACACTTTTGCACATAGTTTGGAATACATTGCACGAGAAATGCGAATATTTATGCAGGAAAAGTCAATTATTAAAAAATGTCATTAATCGTGAATCGAATAAACCTTTAGCAAAACAATTTCGAAAATCTTTGCATTTAAATAAATCCGCGAAGAAAAAGGGCTACAAATATTTTTTAAGTGATGAAGACAAAAGGTAAGTAAGTATTGTCGCGCACTTGAGCGTAACATGCGACAATTGTTTTATAAATTTGTGTGTTTGGTTTTTTTTTGAAGAGCTAACTAACTAAGTGAAATAAATTCTTATCTTAAGAGTAGTAATACATGATAAGATTATACATATGTCAGACGCAATTACATCTTTAATGCCTTTCCACTCGCTTCGCTTCACGCGCTTCCATATAACGTTTAAACATGTTCGTTGAGAGTGTGATCGTTGGGCAAGGCTTTTCAATTGATTGACTCATGTCCTCAACTTGCCTTGATATGCCTTATCAAGTAAAGGTCACTGATAATTCACTCCACCTTTAAGGTCTCAAAAAAAAAAAAAAAATGTTAATGTTATTTTAATAAAAATTTATTAATAGCTTAATAAAACAAACTTTGGATTAAAGTCCTCGAGGAGGTAACCCACGTATAACACGGAAGTTACTTTCCAAAAAATTACCGTGTTATGCGAACCCCTTTCACACGAAACGTAGAACTAGTTAGTACATCAAAAAAAAAAAAAAAAATAAGGGGGCGGGGGGGTTTATGCACCAAAACACGCGATTACATTTTCATAACTAAGATAAATATCTCTCTTAAGAAGTAGTACATGGGTATTAATATGAATTAAACAATGTTTTTGCCCATGGCATTATCTTCAGATCCATGCTCTGAACATTCTGCCGTTTTAGATTTCTTGCATTTAGTTAAAAGATCTTAATAAATTTCCTTATATGATTCTCTGCATCAGAAATATGATTTTAACTGTTCGGCTAAGGCTAGGCTCGGCCTTCCCTTATGCTTTGTAGGGTAAACTTTGTAGAAAAAACAGGGAATTTCTCTGAATTCAGATTGAAAAAGTTTGCTCAGGTTTGCCAAAGTTTGCTTTTAATACTTTTTATCACGTTTCATGTCTTGTGAGGGCTTCGCCCAATCCACGAGCAGTGTTGGAGTGAATGCGTGCTATAGAAGTGCCCTGTTACGCTGTACGCTGGTTACCTACCTACTTCGCTATCTTGCAAACACCAAATTAGTGAGCATTTTTGGTCAATTTATTTACGAAAGGCCAAACAATCAATCAATTTATGGAAATGAAAGTTATCTACATGTTTGTACACTTACTTGCTCATAGAGTTAACTTACTTATGTTTGTCTATACAGATTAAGTGAATGAAAATGAGAGGATTAAAGATTAAATTTATTATATCATTTTTTATAGGCGATTGGATGATTATGCCAGCTGGCATACCGAATTGTCCGCGAGGCTTGGAATACCTTACGACTGTCGACCAACTTTTAGTTAAGCAAAAAGTTGAACTATTGGAAGCTTTTACCGGTTTCGAAACCAATAATAAATTTTCGATAAAAAATGCGCTTGGTCAGAAGGTTTACTATGCCGTGGAAGAGAACGATTGTTGCACGCGCAATATGTGCGGTCCATCTCGTCCATTTGACATGAAAATATTTGATAATTATCGTAACGAAGTAATCCATATGCATCGTCCTCTAGCCTGCTCTAGTTGCTTGTGTATGTGTTGTTTACAATCAATAGAAGTATCCGCTCCGCCAGGCAATGTTATCGGATCCGTTGAACAGGAATGGTCGATATGCGCTCCATCATTTCGTATTAAAAATCAACTCGATGAAGTCGTGCTGCGCATTGAGGGTCCAATTTGCACATTCTCAATATGTGGCGATGTGGAATTTAACGTAAATAAAATCGCTAATAAAATAAGCATGAATTTGAAAAAAAAAATTGAAATAATTTAAAAAATTCTTGCATGATTTCAGATCATGTCTTTAACTGGCGAAAATATTGGTAAAATTTCTAAGCAATGGTCTGGCTTGGCACGCGAAATATTCACAGATGCAGATTTTTTCGGTATTACGTTCCCATTGGACTTAGATGTGCGCATGAAGGCAGTACTATTGGGCGCAACCTTTCTTATAGTAATTTGAAATATAAATACTTTTATATATATATTTAGTTATTAGGTACATGTATAACGATTTATATATATTTTTTTAGGATGCCATGTTCTTTGAAAAATCCGGAAATCGCGAAACCGACAGGCCAGGCATGCTTTAAGTTTCCTAACATAAGGTCAAGGATTGAAAATTATAATATTTGTCCATAAAAATACATTAAGAAAAAGTTGAACACAAAATAAAAAGTTATATTAAAAAGTAATGTACCCGATATATATGTATATATATCTTCACAATTACATAAACAACAAGCGTTTTTATGTTCTGCGACAATTACAAGGTTTTCGCAGCTCATTAGATTGCATTTTAGGCAGATCATCTCGTAAGCATTAAAAGTAGGATTCTTTATAAAACAAGTAAAAAAATTACATTCGGGTGCGAATGAATCTTTTATACAATCACCGTACAATATCCGTATAAAAGACTTATTCAAATGAAAAAAAACTCTATTTTTGTAGAACAAAGGTGGAAATTTATATCGTCTGCCAGTTGCAGTTTGCATCGTACTGTCTGCGTTTCCTTTCGCAGGTTTCGCCCCATTTTCAATATCAATCTGCGTGCGACGATTTTCAATATTTTTGCCAAATTTACGGCAGATATCTTCATTTTGCGATTATGAATATGTTTACCATAGCAATTAAACCAGACAGATGGACCCACAAACGTATCTAGAATGATTCAGTTTTGATACTAATCAATAATATGTAGACTTTATATAGTGTCTGAAGCTTCTTTTTTGATAATGGAAACTTTACACGTATACCATAGCGTATGTGTACTTATGCAAGGAAGCCACCGTAAGTAATTTTTTTTTATTAGCGTAACACAAGTTTTGAATCTTCTAAAATGTGGGGGGAAAAAATTTGTTACCTGAAAAATGATTTTTCCTTAATATTATGAGGTTTCTTCCGAATGCCCCGAAAAGAGTTTCTCTGTCTTTATGGCCTATTGTCTAACCTATTGAGTAACAGATTTCGTTAGGAAGTGTTTGTTTATGTTCACTTAAAACTATTTCGAAAGGAAAGTGCGTTAAAGCAGCGGATCGATTCGAAAGGCTTGAATTCTTCGCTGAAAAAATTAAAGGTTTCTAATGAAAATTTTAATGCCAACGACTCGGCTACAGGGTTGTACATTTTCGGTCATTTGGTAAAAGGTTAAGTGTAAAACGTTCAAGTCCCGTCTTTGTTAAGCACGATGGGAGTAGCAGTTAGCAGTCTAGCATAAAATTTTCGACTAAAGAAATTATATAAATTTGGAAGGGCAACTTTACGATGTTGGGAGATTGCATAGACTAACGCAAAGAAAGAAAGCATACAAAGTTTATTATGTGATACTAAAAAGCATCCACAGCACATGTCACAACACAAAGAATACATTTGTAGCGTGGATCATGCATTAAAATCTCAAAATATACTTCACTTATACGCGTTTTTGATTGCACTGCATATAGATTGCATCGCGTCAGTACAGCAATGTAGCAGCATATAGCTGACAAAAATTTAATTTTATTAAAACAAATTCGTTTCGTCGAAATAGGAAAAAGGAAGAAAAAATTAAATTAAATTATCATTTATTGTTGTATATTTCTATATATATATATAAAGTAAAAAAAAAAGGACTAATCAACGCGGTATACAAAAAAGAAGCGCAGGTACAACCAATATTTTCGAGGCTATTTAATAAATTGGCAAGAGAGAAAAGGCCTGGTACTGCCAAATTCTTTTGCAAACTTGTGGGCTCTGTGTGTTTATTTTCGCTAACTGAAGAATGTTTACCACAAATACCACAAAGTTAAATAAACAGACAGATGGGCAGACGAACAGGGGGGCATGTTTAGGTGCATTCAAGATTTAAAAGCTTGTTTCTGTTTTCCGCTTCACAAAAATATTGAAAAAGTAAATAAATTTTGATTCACTATAATATTAGGTAGGCGTGTTCAATTATTTCCATTTTTGTGCACAAGTGCTGCAGCATCGCCCATAGAATATACGTTCAAATTTTTGTACATTTATCTGCTATGGTTGATGAGTAATGAGTAATGAGTAAAGCACCAATTTTTTTATTCTTTTTGAAAAATAGAGGTGTCCTTACTTTACGTGGCAGTATAGGCGTGTCCTTCAACCGATTTGGCCCATTTTTCAATACCAACCTGTGTGCAAAAAATGCCAATCTTTCTGCCAAATTTGAAGTCGATAGCTTCATATTTGCGGCCAGATGGACATGTTTAGATCGATTCACAATTTGATGCTGATGCTGATCAGGAATATATACACTTTGTGGGGTCTCTGTGGGGCTTCTTTCTGGACGTTGCAAACGCTTTGATGAAATGAGTACACACCCCATCTTGCAATTCTTCCTATCCTGAAAATCGTATGTGTAAATTTTACAACGTAATGCAAATTTTTCCATGATTTCGAAGCACATAAACCAATAAGTAAAACATTTGTATGAGCAAATATGTGGTTTTTTATGAAACCGACGGAAAATTGGATTTTGAATCGTGGATGGAACTCATTAAAAGTTCGCCGTCTCCTTCCGACAAGTTTTCTCAAAGTAGTGCATATGGAAAAACCGCGGACGACAAATTTGTCGAATTAACATGCCAAGTGGCCGATACAATAAAGAAGAGAATTGAAAGGCGAAAGGAAAGAGAAAGAAAGAAAAAATGGTGATAAATTCGAAAATTTTTTGGTGTCAATCAAAGGATTAAAATCCCCAAAGGTAGGACGGGTTGAAAATGTATATAAATAAATATATAAATTTTTAACAAATCGGTTATTTTATAGAATTATATATCATATATTTTGTGTGTAATCGCAATATGACCTCATGTCGAATCAAATAGTGAATTTTCTCAGCTTTTTCGCTATAAAGTTATATACTTTATAGTCTACACCCTTGTGGTACATGATGTATTAAGTTTGTGCGGGTGTATGTATTCTAGCATTTACAAGAACTTGAGAGAGACCCATCTTTTATTATACCGATTGATTGGTAGAATAAAAAGTAGGACGATCTCAAGTCTTACTGGGTGTTACAACCGCCCGAACAAACATAATATACCCTGTGCATGCAAATGGTATAAGGTGTAATTGAGTTCACTTATTTTTCGGGTGCGGTTTTGCCAAGATGAGATTCGATTGCCTATGATTTCAACTTCTTTTTTTTCTTAAAAGAAGTCGGAATAAAAACTGATGACTTTTCAAGTCATATGGGAAAGATATTTGCGACCTTTTACAATTGTTATACAATTCAATGAAATATCAAGAGATAAATGTGACCATTTTCAACGATTATGAATAAAAATTAAGTAAAACAGTGTTTGTAATTTTAGATGAGTATCTATACATTTTTTGTTTTATATATTAATTTTATATATGAATTACAATAATATGGCAAAAATCATAATATAAGTAACAAACATGCAAACAATTTCTTGATAAAAATAGGAGGCACTTTACAAACAATTATATAAAGAAAATAAAATTTCAGAACTTTCGAAAGCAATTTTATATAATATAGTAAAAGTAAAAAAAAAATGTAAAAGCAAGAAAAAGATTGCAGATAAATCGAAATCTTTTCATTTCCTCCCCACCATCGAACGGCTTACATTGATATATTTTGGCAAGTCTATTTTAATTATACTACGTATGTATGTACATTACATTGCATGCGCTATTGATTGATCGATGAAAGTTAAATTTGGTTCGACGTACATAGATTATGTTAAATATTATTGCACAGTTTTCAAATCTAATTCTGGCCACAGGAATTGCAATTTCCCGAAAGATAACTTTAACTCTACTTTATATTGTGGACGAGTTCAGGATTAGCCTTAAATACATTCTGAAATGCTAACTATGTGTGAACTCAACTTAAGTAACTCGTTTCAGAATTTCACAAAGCGAAAAGAATGGCAAAGCTAGTAGTACACTATACTCAGATGGTGGGTGGGTGGGTATAATGAAAGCCAAACTATAACTTAGCGCAATTTAACAACATTTTCTTACAATAATATTTTCAGACGGGGAAAATCTATTAAGAATAAGATCTAAATTTAATATTGTAATAATAAATTATGTTAAGGGATTTTTTTTTCGGTGAACAATTTCTTTTATTTTTAAATTAAAATATTTCACTTTAATAAAAAAAACCACCTCAGTCTTTTGTTTTAATTTTCTTGCTTTAATTCTTTGAAAATCAATGCGATTTTTCACCTTTTCTACCCTTTGATAATTTTATTAATTAGACAAAAAAATTTTTATTTGGATGGAATTCAAAGAAGAAAATATTAATTAAATATTTTAGGTAATTTATAATTAATTAAATAAATTTTAATTTTTTGGTTTAATTTATTCATTACTTTTACATCACTATTCTAGCTTTCGTTCAAAAAAAAAAAATTGCATGAGAGAGAAATTGCACGTCAATGTTCTTTGTTTTAAGTTTCTTTGCTATTCACTTAATATTTTTGAGTTTACTTTTTTGTAATACTTTTGTTTAAAAAATTACTGGTTAACACAGCATCTCACCATGCTATCTAACTGTGTAACACAAAACATTCAACCAATTACGTCTATGGTAAACAAAAATTGTAACAACAAAATCACGGTCATTTAACTATATCCTCTATTATTTAACTATATATAACGTCTATGGAATCTAAACTTTTAGTTTTTGCTGTGAGAGCTCTTATAAGACCCCAAAAAACTTTTTTTTTCGATAAATCTATCATTATAGATATATTAAAAGATAATGTTAACCTAAAAAAACTCTTTTAAGCAACGTTTCACGGGGAATCTCTAACATTCATTTTTAATAGTGAAGAATATACAATAAGTAGAAAATTATTTAAAGGAGATCCCGTTCAAAAATTATGCGCGTTTGCTTTCGTTGCACGTAAATAATGAACGCATATCCCCAACGTATAATTCCGTAGCGAAATTCTAACATATAGTTTAGTTTTTTTCTGCTCTTGTTCTATTTCCATATATATTATATCTACGCCATAAAGAAAAAATTGAAAATTGAAAATTGCACCAACATATGATGTAGTGATGTAGTCGACGTTTACTCATATTTTGGATGTGGAGGGAAAATAATATATTTGCAATAAATTTCGCGTTGTTATAACCGCGTTGCAAACTCGCAATAAATGTGCGGAGAATTGGTACGTATGGTCTCCATGAAAATAAACAATAGATTTCGTGATGAAGCTTTTAATCTTCGAGATTCTGTTCGCTCTGAATGACCAATCAGTACTGATTTCATTGAAATCAAATCTTTAATGGTCTTCGAGCGGTATTTAACGACTGAAGAGAGAACGGACAAAGTAAATGTCGCGAAACATTTTTACTTTAAATTTACGCCCTGATCGCTATGGATTTGTTCAAAGACTTAATAATTTCTTCGCTCATATTATTTACCGCTCTCACAAAAACTTTTTCAACTTCTTTGCCTTTAAACATAACCTCATATATTTTGCTTCTCTCATTTTCTTTTTTTGTTTTTTTTCATTTATTTTCTTTTTACCAATAAGGACTGTGTTCGTGGTGATGCCACAAATTTTTCCATTCATTTTTAGATTCATTTTCCCTTTTAGTCAATGCCTCCGACAAAGTAGATCTTTGATGAGTATTTTGTAAGGCCAATGCCGATTTACTATATGAAGTGAAAGTGCTATTACAATAGAATGGTGAACGTTTCGTAATCGTGTAATTTTTGCTTTGATTATTATCCCAACACTCTTGATTGCCAGAACGAAAACAAATGCAGAACTCTAAACGTTTCGATGATGGTGGCAGGGTTATTTTGAATGAGAACGTATCAAAGATGACGTGAGCACAACTCGCCGGACCATAGGCTTTATTATAAGTGCAAAATATATCCTGTTGACTTTTCCAATCATCCCAGGTAACGCGTACTATCACCTCTTTCTCGTAAGCAATATTTTTCACTTTAACCGTTCCCACCACTAACGATTCTTCATCTTTGACTATGACGTTTTCTAAAGAAACAAAATTACGTTCTATGGTTTGCCTAAATAATAATAATAATAATAATAATAAGAATTACATTAGAATAAAAATATTTAATGAAAGACAAAGAGGTTCTTATACCTGAAAGCCAAATAGTCGGATGCAGGTTGTTTAAAATCTACAGTCCATTGATCGGCTGGATGAGGCGTTACTAACCCTTGAGTAATCTGCTCGAGGAATTTCATACTCCAGTAAGGTGGCACATTAGAAGGTTCTGACATTACTCGTACTTGCGTCAAAGCAAGACCTTCATCATCGGCAAATATCACCTTCTTGCGCGAACAGCTTAAACGATACCAATGATAATAAATAAGAATTAAAACACAATACAATACAAGACAAGACAAGACAAGACACATAGTTTCTTTAGTATGTTCGCATACTTATAAAGCACTTTTGATATGTTGCTAAAAATATCCGACTTCCGATTCAAAATGAAACGGATCGGATTTCAAAATATAGATCAGTTTAATACCCATCCGTATTATTTAAAAATATGCATATGTTTTTATATTTGTATGAGTTTCTTAATATTATATATTTAGATTTATAGGCAAAATTGTTTTACTTTAATGAGAACATTCAGCGATAACTTTTTGGCAAACGAAAATTGTATTTTAAAAAACTTTAACTCAGCAAGTCAAAGGTTAGATATGAATTTCAGAAATATTTAGAATGTATTACCTATTGAGAAAAACAAAAAAAAAAAAGAAAGAAAAGAGACCGGAAATTCTATTTGTTGAATAATGATTCTGATATATATATATATGCATATATGCATATACACCACTTAAATGTTCCAAATATTTGTTTATTAAAAGCAATTCATTACACAGTCTTTATGCATATTTTGAATGAGTTGCAGACAATACCTAGCCTGAGTTACAGTTTCTTACGTCAAAAGCCTCTTTCATTGCGACCATCATCACCCTGTTAGCAAGAAGAGATATTTGATTTCCAGCGGCAAACTATTAAGACGATACATAATTTCGTGGCAGAAAACAATTAAATTTTTAACATGACATATATAAAAAAAAAAAAAAAAGAGAAACAAATTTTGTTGGACTAAATGTCTTTCATTCTATGGAATTTCTTTATTTATTTACTAAACTAAATTCAATTAGCTTAAGAATTTGGCTACAAACGATAATGATTCGAAAATTAATTGTTATTGTACCTATAAGACTGGGTGTCTGAGTCTTGCCGTTTAATGTGTTTCAACGACTTTTTTTACTAAGATGCTTACATACAATACTCAGAATGGACACTACTGCAGGGATTAAATTATCAATCCCGTCATATCATTAAGTAGATTTTATACCAAATCTCCTTGGACCATCTTTCAATATAACAGAATAGAACCTCCTGATGATGAAAATGACAATCCTTAAGAGAAAATATGCGACTTGGGTTAAAAGCATCATTCGTGATTGCATTGATGCAGGTCTTAAGAAATGCCTTAAGCTCAAGAGTAAACCTGCGAATATTACCAATTGACTTAACAGTGCAAATAAAGAATTCCAAAAACAGTCTGGAAGACACATGGTACGTGCGGTCGGGCAGTATAGGATTCATCCTACGTTTGGATCTAACAGACTGAAGTTTGACATACAAATATCTCGGAGTACGAGTATTAACTATCTTATGAATGCAGATAAGATTTCTAATGTCTATGTAAGCCAGTAAAGCGTTATCTGAACTTTTAAAGCAATGCAACGATACGCTATCATTGGAAAAAGTCGAAGTTTCCTTGAAATATTATGTCGTCAACAGTCAGTCGAGAGTTAACTCTAAAGTCAACAAGTTACAATCAAGCACTTACATTCTCAATCGCACATCTGGAAATGAAACACATGGCAGGTGTTGTTATCATTACCATGGCTTTAGTCTTAGCCGTCCAGACCAATGTGCAACTATAATTGCCGACGGAGCAAATCATCTGCTAGACCCCGATAACTAGAGAAGTACATGTGTGCATCATCAGCGCATTTCCTATCCAATAAGAAATGCGTGGAAGAGTAACGCATCGATGAGAGCATGTTGTACTTTACATATTTTTAAAATTTGGCTGCAAAAGCTTTAACAGTAAACTTAGGTGTAAGAAAGGTGTTCGCAATTCGTCTTGAATGAGTAAACCTTGTCAACGATACTATATACATGTATATGTAGGGGGACAACATGCTGGTCGAACATGATTAGTTCATAAGTATGATGTAGCATCGTGGAAAAAATTATATTCGAAGCAATTTATAAAAATATCAGGAATGAAAGAGAATAGAGCAAAAAATTATTTCTATTGATCGGTGCTAATAAGGAAGCATTTTTATTTTATAATAATAATAATAATAATAGCGATAAGAAGTATAAGTAAATGAGAGAGAAAATGGGAAAAAAGAAAAAAAAAAGTAATGAAGGAAAAATTTTAAGTATACTATTATACCAAAATTATATATACATATGCATTTGCTTGTATGTGTGATATATATAAATATATATAAATCGGACCACCCAAAACTGGACAATCAATTAATTATTATACGAATTTTCTTCTGTACATCTGTACATTTTGCTTGCATTGCTTATTTTTGATATTAACACTAATACTAACATTAATATTAATAACGAATACCATTATGATCATTGATATTGAAATTGATACAAAACTACGCTGAAATCGTTTCTTTTGTTAAACAATTTAATTAAAATGAATACATTTTTAATTAATCATAAAATATTCATAAACTCAAATTGGAATTTTGTCAAAAATCTATTTTTAGACATACGTATGTCTTTCTGTCCCGTTTTCAGTTGTGTCGATCATAAGAGAGACATACATATGATTTACATACATATGAGACATTTGTAATATATAAAAGTCTATATATTGGAGACTTGTTGGAGTATATATGTTATGTCTATGTCATCATGTATATATAGCAGAAGAGATGCAAACATGTCCCTTTGTCGTGATTACAAAAATTGAATGAATAAATAATTAACTAAAAGACGATGAATGGAAAAAATTTGAAAAATTTTTCCTGAAAATTATAGGCAGTACGAACGAAGAAACTATGGGGTCTACAAAGTTTAGATATATTATGTAAATATCTTGACACTGTTGATTGATTCAATGTTGAGATTATGTCAATTTTTGTAGTCGTCGTTCACAAATATTCAATGAACGCGCATTCACTTTTTCTTTCTAAACAATGCACAACGACTTCATTTGGTTAAAATATCTTTGAGCCATAACGCAATTCCAAACGACATCTGTTCAAATTTTGATATGAAATTATGCTATACACACATATATATATATGTATATGAACAACCTGATGGTAATTCTTAAGTAATAACATGATTTTGATTGAACATCGCTTCTTTCTTATCACAGTCTATACAATTCATGATGAGAGCATATTACGTTTGTTTGCATTTCTATTCATTTATATCTCGAAATTTTCGAGATATTTTTTTATACCTTATACCACTTGGAGTACAAGGGTATATTACGTTTGTTCGGAAATGTGCAACGCCTAGAAGGACCACCTTTCATTTTACCGACCCAATTAGAATAAGAGTTTAAATCGATTTAAGCTTATCTGTCTATCCGTCCGTCTGTTTGTCCCTTTTCTTGTGTCTTTGGTAAATATTTTCTGGGTAGCAGAAGTGAAAATATCGTATCCAAGTCTCGCGAAAGAGAATTGCTATTAAAATAGTCAGTCAAAGGACATATCCACACTGCATTTTCATTTGAGAACACCTTTGCTTTGAGTTGTTTGGCCATTAACCGTAAACTACAGCACATAAAAAGTTGCACCTGTATTCTATAAATTATTCTTAAATCGTATAAAAACGAAGACATTGCCGAGTTTTTGTTTCTTTTATCAATAGGCGATGGGTGTCAAACATTCAGTCACTATGAAATATACTTTTTATACCCCGTACTACTGGTGGTACACGAGTATATTAAGATTGTGCGGGTGCACGCAACGCCCAAAGAGGGCTTGTGATAGATCCATCTTCCATTATACAGATCGATTGAGAAAGACTTTTTAAATCCATTTAAGTTTGGCTGTCCGTGTGTCCGCCTGACTTCTTATTTTCAATCTACAGGTCGCAATTTTTGAGATATTTTGTGGAAATTTGGTACGCTGGGGTTTCAAACGCTCCCCATATAGCGCCTTATTTTGAAAAGTCGTTATATGAATAACTGTACGGTGATGCAGGCCATTCAATAGTGGACCGTGGCTTGCTCAAGTGTCTTTACTTGTCTTTACTTATTCAAGCAGGAAGTTTATATATGTATATGTGAAAAAATTGATTGAGACAATTTTTGGGACCATATAAAGTTCTATTGTGATAAACTCGTTTAATTGAAAAAATATTTGCGATTTTTAATTCTTTTCGACGAATAATCGATGAAAATAGTGTTTTAGGATATTAAGGGGGGTAAGACCAAAAAAAAGCATTTTTGGCAATTTGTTTTTGGATAAAAGGAAAGTTAATAAACAAATGGTTTATCAGTTGCACATTTACACCTAATTAGAGCAAAATTATGTTTGAAAGAAAATTTAAAAAACGGCAACACCACAGCTATTGTCGTGAGCCTTGCTTAACTGAAGGAGCTTTGCGGCAAGCAGCGTAACTGGTGCGTACTACTAATCTAAATTTCTTTTTGTTCATATTTCTTTCTATTACAATATAATCTACAGTCCTAGTATCATAATAATGCTCTTTCCAGCTAAAATATTCTTCTTCTTTCTCTTTTCTTGACGATTTTAGGCCCGAAAGTTCCTCTTTAGTTAGTTATTTGTCAAAGGCAAACTGGTACGTTTTACAAAAACAAAAAGAAGAAAACTTTTGACTCGTCTGTTGGTATATTAGGGGTAAGACATTGAACAGCAACTCTTCGGCAAGGATTAGTTGCACAAAGGGAATCTCTTTTCGCAGCGTTTCGCAAAAACGTTTTTCTAAATACTCTACAAGATTGAAAGTATTTTTCAATCTAATACAAAAAAAAAAAAAGCTATAATAATGTATATTAGTTAATGTAAAATGTATTAAACCTTCAGGAACTCAAGGTTTACGCATTCATTTCGTTCAATCAACTCATATTAACTTGATATGTATTAATGGAGTCGAAACTTTCTGGATTAGTTAAAAGCTTTATTTATTTTATTCTTTATTTAAATTCATATTTTTTAACCTCTTTCACGTAAATTTCATAGAACTTTTGTCATATGATAAAATAAATTGAGTTTGAGAAAATAGAAAGAGAATAAATAGTCAGTCAGTCAGTCAGTCATTCAGTGAATCAGTCAGTTAGTTAGTTGTCTACTACTTATTCCTTTTATATACGTAATTTTCATATTTCTTGACCGAAGAAATGAACAAAGAATATAACAGGCATGCAGAGAATCTATATACAAACGTGTATATAAACATATATATGTATATATCAAATTTAAAAAGCAGATAAACATTCCATTTAAAAACTATTATTGGACTTTTATTGGCGAGTATTTTAATGTACTTTTCACAGTTGTGGCATTATTCCAATATAAAGATTGACTGAGCTTTGTGTTGAGTGCAAAAATAAAAAGTAAAATGAAAAATTTTAAAGGGCACACGTTGTTCTTTTTATCTATCTATTTATTTATTTATTTTATTTTATTTTATTTTATTTTTTTTTCAATAAAAAGGAAACATTGCCAAATTACTGTAGTAACAGCGCTCGCTTAAAAACATTTTTGCTTGTGTATAAATTCTGTGGTCCTGCATATATAGATTTTAAATCGTACGACATTTTACATCTCGCTCGATTTACTCTTACTAGTTAGTTAGTACTTACTTACTACTAATACGTTTACATATATATAGATGTATTTTTCTTATGCAATACACGAAAGAAATTCATTTAGCTTAAATATGTGCATGCGGAATATTGATTTCGATTTTAAAAGCAAATCAACCTTTTAGTTGGAATAAAGTCGGCCAATTGATATTATATTAGTTACATTTGCCGTAATTGTATATAATAAATATATGTATACATTGTCCAAACAGATTCGATGAATTCCTTGATTGTTTCATCATAAACGTGCTTACAGACATATGATATATTTTTTTATTTACATACCATGGCACAGATGCGAGCATCATAACTTATATATAAATGAATTTAGTTTTCCATTCTTACCTATGCTGTACTGTATCGGAGGTAGTAGAAGCGATAGTCTGTGATAATATATTCGTATCTGTATCTTTATCTGTAATTTGTTGAATGCCAAGCGATGCCGCTGTTGGAGTTGTTTTTTGTAAACAAGATTTACGCCGCAAACAGGATTTCGGCGGTTTGTGTACAATTTGCACTGCATTGCGCTGCGTTCCATTCGTATGATCCAGTTCTCTTGGCCGACTTATGTCCATTATATCCGTAGAACAATTTTTCGTTTTTTTAAAAACGGGACTTGTAGCTCTTTGCTGAGCATTTTTAACCATAGTTTTGGAGGCCAATGTTATAACTTGAGGACGGCAATACGTGAGGCACGGTTGTGTTCATCATTGCAACTAAAAATACAAAAAAAAAAAACAAAAAAAAACTATTCAGTAAATGTGTCATTTATTACGATATTTTCTTTTACAATAAAGTTTTTGAAAATATTATGGAATATCGTTTGATTAATAAATTGATCCCATAACGTGGATAATTTTGATCAACGTTGATTAGCACAGAATTGGCTTAACAATGCCCGACTGTCCACTTACTGTAATCACAATAACGATTTGAAAGTTTTATGTAAAAGCAAGAAGAACTTAAAAAAAAAAAAAAAAAAAAAAAAAATAAAAAATGTATTTTATTTAAATGACTGTCTCAACATTTTGTTTAGAGATTTTCCTTTCCTTCAAAAAATTCTACCCAAGACTAGACATAAATGTGGCTTTAGCTTTTTGTAGAACCAATTACAAGATTATTGAAAACTTTGTTACATTCATATATCCTATCGAGTATTATCTAGGATCACCATCACGTTCACGTCCAAAAATGGCTCCAATTGGTTAATTAATATGTCAAAAAGCAGCGATAAAATTTTAATTCCCACTCCCAAATTGGAAATTTACATTAACGCGCATTAGTATGTTCTTCGTCCAATTAAAAATAAATTGGTCTTTTTTTCCTATGACACTCAGGAAATGTCCTCTAGACTTGCGGACACAATAATGATCAGGCACAGTTATCGAAAGAGAGGGACGGAGGAACGGAGGAACGGAGTGGTATTTGTGAACGATCGAATTGAAAGTGGTGAAAACAGGTACGGTAGGCAAGACGACTGTTGCGATCATGCAGATGGCTCTTCAGGTCTTCTGAAATATTTTCATATAATGGAAGAAGACATTAATAAGTTGTCGGTATTTTTCAAGGTTATGTTAATTGATTCTACATTATGGACAAATAGTAACCATTTTGTAATTGCAAGTTTTTACCTTGTGTTGCTCCTATAACAAGTACGCGACTTGCTCTGCGGCAAAAAGATGTAATTTTTGGTGTTTTATTACGAAAATATGTGAAGAGTGGCATTATGTAGAGTGGTGTAGTATGAAGTATTGCATAGACCGCCTATTCCGATTTTATCATTAGCGGTTTTTATTATTTATGATGCAAAAAAGTTAAACAAAAAAATACAAGAAAAAATGTTGAATATAAACTAAATTTGGACGACGTAGGTATCCGCTTTAGAACAGTTTCAATGTACAAAATTTTTCATCAGCTACTGACTGCTGAAGGTTCGACCTAATCCGATTATAATCTGTTTCGACTTTTTTATTATCCTATTTGAATTACTATATGCATTTTAGATAAATTTTCCCGCGAGTAAAATTAGTTTTTTGTATATTTAAAATTCTTAACAAAAGTTATGGAGGGAGAAACTTGCATCTCAAAACAGTTTAATAAATTTATGATGAAATATGAACGAAGTAAAGACGAATTTCATTTATGCTCGTGCTCATCAATGATAAAAAATATTTGATTAATTACTTTCATTATCGCGCCCAATATTTTTTAGATTACCTGTTATTTTTTCGTTTTGTTTACAAGTTTTCCTTCTTTTTTTTTTTTTTTTTTTTTTTTTTTTCTTAATATTTTTAAAATCGTAATCAAAATATATAAATTTTCTTGAACTAAAGTTCCTCTGCTATTTTTAAACTCTTATTGTTTTATATGCACATTATGCATATATACATATATACATATACGTATAGATGAATGTGTGTATAGGCGCAAGTGCGCATACTTTCGTCTTTACTTTCAAATGGCTTATCATGTATTAAAATGCATTTACATATATGTGCGTACATACATATAACTTCAATTGTGTTTTACTCTTCTTTTTTACTTTCGTTTTCATTGACAGTTTTTTTTTTGTTTCAAATGCACTTCAAATTAATTGGTTATTATATGTGTTTTTTTTTTTTTTTGCTTTTTTGCTTTTTTCAAAAATATATTCTTGGAAATTTGTCTAAAGAAGAACACATGATATGATGCATAGTTCAAGTAATGTAAAAAAGAACGAAGGGCTTAAGACGTAATTCATTTTTACATTTTCTTATCTTCTACCTGTTTCTTTCATTTTATAGAGAGAATAGCGGAAGAAAGGAGGGAGAGAAAATCAAATTTTATCCTCAGTATAAACGCAACAAAAGTTGCGTTTCTTAAATGAATGCGAAAAAAATCTATTACTAAATGCCAAGCCCTTTCGTTAATACCCAGATCAACGTACTAAGTCGATGCAAGATGAAGGCCAACACATATACATTAGTTCATATACACTATTACTTATATAGATTTAATAATAGATTTACTTTTACCATTCTGAAGCGTCTGAAGTGAAAAAAAAAAAAGTTTAGTTTTAGTGGAAAATATCATGCATTGGAGAAGTCGCGTAATAGGTAAACATCTACTTTGAAAAGACTTTTGTAGATTCAAACGTGCTTTCGTTACAATAAAAAAATTCGGACGTCATCAATTTCTTTTCGGTTTTCCTTCTAAATCATAGCAAGAGAATTTTCAATTAAAATAAATGGACATTTGAGAACTGATTTTGAAAATATATTATGTTTGTTGAACACAGTACCTCACAGCATGGAAATTTTTGTCGTCCACCTTGTTGCCTAATGGAATCAATTTTCATAATTTTTTTCATACGCGACGGAGGATTTGTAATAATTAGATCTGTCAGATAGATAAATAGTACATTTTGACGGTCAGTGAGAATAACTTCAAAAGGAGTTCTTTTAAAGAAATAAATTTATTCTCTATCGCTCTCTTCCTATGTTATCTACTCAGAGTTGAGATATATGGAATGTCGAGTTTCCTTTATTAAAATTGTCGATCCAAGGGTTCATGGTTTTAATATATATAAACCAAACAAGGAAAAAGTGTATAGCGAAAAATTATATTGAAAATAATTATTCAAAATTGCGTTGAGTCCAATTTTGATCTTCAAGGTAAACATGGGCACGAATATCCAATAAATTAAGCCTTTATTCGATTCCGAACGACATGGGAAGACGGCTACAACGATTGCACGTAAGTCCAACATTGTTCAACCGATCGCCGAAACTCGCTAAGTATTTTAGATCTTAAATGGATCGATTTTCATAATGGATATCTATCCGTGCAACTACCATGAGTTACATAATTTTCACTTTTAAGTTCTTTTTCCCAATTTTCATAAGAGAACAGCAAATGTGCCGGCTGTATAGATCGACAATCACGATTTAAGATATCAGGATATATATATATACATATATTTTGAAGCTGACAACAATAGAAAAATGAAAATTACCTGGAAGAGGCACTGGCCAGTCTATATTATTCTATAGATCTCCTACCGAAAGGTCAATCTAGCGATTATGGCCTTCCCCATCGAATTTCTAAAGTAAACCTTCGTAAAAATCATTATGTATTGGAAGCAACGAAACTACTATTCAACTTCTTCGATTCCTAGCAGTGCCGTTCAAAACGACTGCTTTTATTACTGCACTCTTACTAAAATAAGGTCATGCTTATGAGAAGGGACCTTAAGACCGCATGGCATTCTCAATTTGTTTCATTTATTATGTCACAGCAGTTCTTTACTCAAATTTCACAAATTTTCTTATTTAGCTTAGTTTGCGGCTCTACTACACTAGAATCGTTTTGTTCCAATTGCTTCCGTGGGTTTCTTCAAGATGGCTCAATTCAAAAAGAACAATTGTGCCGATACGGATGGCGACACCCTACGAAAGTTTTGTAATCAGCGATCAGCACGTCTACTGTTCACTTCGACGGTCAGTACAAGGCAAAAAAAAAAAAGGAGCGATTATCTTCAATTACAAGTTTGGCGTTATCGAAATTTGTGTCTCAGAGAAGTCATCTGTTATGACATAATGCGAGAGCAGTCCCCCTTTATAGAAGTTTTCTCCCTATATCTTATTTCAACCTACGGTAAAGTACATTCTCACTGCATTTACAAGAAGATTAGAAGATTATTAATACAGATATTTCGCGGGTCCATTTCGAAACAGTATGCAAAAATTGCGCTGATGCATCCATAAATTATTTTAAAGTTTTGTATAAATTAATTTAAGCGGTCGTCAAAAGAGGTAAAACTTTCTTACGTGCTTTTCATATGCATAGCATAAGGTTCTATTTTGAATCATATTTTCGGATAAGACACAAAAACATATTCCACTTACTCAAGAAAGTTGTAAAGTTCTATTAAGTCAGCATTTTGCATTTTGCGTTGAGTGTAGTGTAAGATGTTTAATTATGGATCCGTGGTTCACTATAGTACTTTTAGTTGTTTTATATAATTTTAAGGAGGGAAAGGACTTACAGATCACTCGTCGTATAATTGGGAATTCAATTAGTGGTTGTGTGAAATATTAAAAATACATAAGTAATGTGTTTTAGTGAGAGTTTGCTGCTTGTCCCCTCTCGGGGGTATTTCGGGGTGTTTTCATTATGAAGCTTAATTCCTTGATGTACTTACTTACTTGATACTCTGACGTTGACTCAGGCAGACTGCCAAGCAATGGTGGACTATGACTAAATGTGGGCGGACTGTGTGTTTTCATCTACCTGAGCACAAATTCTAAATTATTTAAGAATTGCTGCCATTGCATTACTCTTGGTGCAATATATCCTTTAGTTAACTCTTAAATGCATTTTGTTGTCAACTTTTTTTAAATTAATTGCAGAATCAATTGGAACTGGAATGTAGACAATTGGCAACAACATACATTTAAGGTTTTATAAATCGAACTCATGCTTAGCTAAATTCGTGGGTACACAGATCGTGATCTTAAAATCAAACTTTCGAAATCAAATTCAACTCGTGAATTATTTCGACCTATGCTCGTCATACGAACGATATTAATATTCATATGCAAATGGTACAAATTCAAAATTGTACTTTCAACAAATGTATGCAATGTTTGCTACCGTTATAGGAGCTTGACGGACTTGAAGTAGACCTAGCGTTTATTCGATGTAGGATCACTTTTGGAATCAATCTAAGCTGGTCTGCCAGTCTTTATTTGTTGTGTGCGCAACCTACAGGCCGCAATTATTGAGGTATTTTGATGAAATTTAATGCACTGACGTGTTTTGGCCTAAGAGCGCACGGTATTCAAAATGGTTCGAATCGGACCGTTTTCGCGATCGGCGTTTTTTGAAGGGTCGTTTTATGCAGAATAATTGTATGAAGTGAAACAGTGTAGGGTATTTAAAGATGAATGTGGTTCACTATAGTACTTTTAGTTGTTTTATATAAGTTTAAGGAGGGAAAGGACCTACAGATCACTCGGAGTATAATTGGGAATTTAATTAATGTTTGTGTGAAATATTAAAAATACATAAGTAATGTATTTTAATGAGATGTAGCTGCTTGAACCCCCTCTCGGGGGTATTAAAAGATGTGTCTTCATCATGAAGCTTAATTCCTTGATGTACTTACTTGATACTCTGACGTTGGTTCATATAGTCTGCCAAGTAATTAATTGGTGGACTATGACTAAATATGGGCGGACTGTGTGAAATCATAGTGATCGCGTTTAGTTAGGATTGTTTTTTTGATTCCTTTGGTTAGCTGATTTCTTTCATATATCAATAATGTAGTGAACGTAATGCAACATCGCATTTAACGTTCACGTTATTGTTTTTGTTATTATTTTGGAAAACTTTGCTTGAATTTTTTGGTATAAGACAACAAACAATAGCATAACAAAATAAAAATATGATTTTTATAATCTGAAGAAAGATTTACATATATTAAGAATCGAAGTCTCTTTATTTACGTTTACATCCGTTTATTACACAAAACTAACCTTAACTTTGAAATAACGGTGTTCATGCGTGTAATATGTTTTCTTTCTCAATTTTGAATTTTTTATGGAGAGTTTTTTTTTTATTTTGCTTTACATATCAATTCATTTAAGTTCGCGAATGTCGGAAATTTTTCTTTTTCTTAGCCTTTCATCACTTTGTTTTTCTGTTTAAATATCAATGCAAAAAAGATCACGCGGTTTATGCGTGTCAATACCACAAATTTTGCAACTTTTCCTTAGCCAGTTCTCAAATTGTTTTTCTTTTTTTTTTTTCCAAGTTTTCTTAAAAATATTTAGTTTCCATTTTAAAGATGCTATTAACTAATGTTCACCAATCACACGTTCGGATGTTATTAATGGAAAATATATTTATAAGAAATAAAATAAACCGTTAATTATTATTGAATATTAATTAAAAAAAAAGAAAAAAAAGAAATATGCTAAACGAATAGGTATTAAATTTTGAAATTTTCATTAAAAGCATTTAGAAGAAAAACTTCGTAAAATTAAGAAAACAAAATAAAGTAAATTTTTTTAACTCCGCGACGCGCTTTACTCAGTTAGTACACTGTTCACACCGACGAATGAGCTGTTTTCATGATCTGCAGCATGTTAAAGCTTGTTAAATTAGCGATAATATAAAAATATAATAACAACAACAATAATAATCATTTCATAACCCTCAGTGCAGTGCAAAACGTACATAAACATGCATACATTCGCATATTCAACTACCTGGTAATCGTATGCTCGTGCAAAATCTAGACTTTCGTTTGTAGAGAAATGTAGAAATCGCATATAGCGAGACGGCCTGAGAGCCTGAATATAATACGAAAGAAAACAAAGAGTATTTGTCACACTTAAACAACCGACCGAGAAATAAGTGTTATACCGTACACTGCACTCTGTATTTACATACTCTCTCTACTGAGAAAATATACAAAATTTCTCAATTTATTTATATTAGAGCAGTATCATCGCATCATAATTTGCAGACTCTTTCATTTTGGTACAGTTGAGCATTCAAATCTTCTGTTTAAGTTCCCTTTAGTGTGTTAGGTGAAAATATGGAATTATTATTCGAATCCGCAATGATTATGAAAATAGTGCAAAATCGATTTATTATTTTAACAAAAGCCAGGCTTTTCGATTCTTTAGTATATTTACGACTGAAACGGGAGTTTATATACTAATCCGATCGTTGCGTTAACAGTAAAGATAATGATATTATCATGATATGTCCAGTGTTAGATTGTGACTCGGTTTAGTAGTCTCTTTCAAGGTATGAGCTCGTCTGTCCCTCCTTAACCAACACAACTGATTGAATTTCGATAATTTTTTATACCCATCACCGAAGATTAAGAGATATATTCATTTTGTCAAAACGTTTGCAATCCCCAGAAAGAAGTTTTAGAGGCCTCACAAAGTATATATATTCTTGATCAATATCCAACTTTGAGTCGACTTAAGCATGTCCGTCTGCCCGCCTGTGTTATGTTTGTTGTAAATGGAATGCTGGCCACAAAGCTGAAGCTATCAACTTCAAATTTGAGAAACATTGGCAAAAACACCATAACGTATTTAATTTCCCGGCCTGTTTCAAATTTGGAATACACTTAAACATGTCCGTCTGCCCAACAATGCACTGTCTGTGGTAAATACTCTTCCGTTCGCAAAAATTAAGATGTCGCCTACAAATTTGCAAAACCATTTGGAAGTAACCTAAAGTTTTCAGGATACACGCCTAAAGCAAACACACGCATATGCGACAAAAACTTTTATTTTGAAAATAAAAAAATCAGCCGGTCCTTCACTTCATATTATAGAATATGAAAATTTAGTTCTTTTACTTTTCTTGTCTTTTTTAGAATAACGGCGATAGGTATAAATGCATCGGACATGATTTTCTAGCTTCTTGTTATTATCTTTTATGGGGTAACGAGGGGAAATAGATGAAGGCTACCGATTGCTAAATTTGGTGTTATAGCTTGCGGTTTGTAACATGAGGACACTAGTTGAGGACAAAAGTTGGCTTTTGTTGTTCCTCTTCATTAAGAAAAGATTATATTATCGACATGCTGTTGTCCGCACGAACAATTCGCGTGTGATGATTGGCTAAGCAATGCTGACCATAAATTTCAAGTTTGATGAGGATTTTGGAAAAAACTGCACAAAAATAGGTGGCATTAATTTGATCACCCGTTATTACTAAAAAGATTGATAATATTTGAGAGCGTCTTTTATTCTATAAAAAGCCACTTCGATCTACTTTCAAATTTAACGAAGACTCATACAGACATGAGTAAATGATCTCTTACTTTACTCAGCAGCATACGTCCACCATGTGTATATTAGAGACTTGATTAATAATGGAATTACAAAATCAATATATTCTCCGACAATGGCAAGAAAAACTAATTTATAAACATGTCCATATGGACTTACAGGTACTACAAATATATCAATAGTAAGCTATTATTCTTGCCATGGCCGATTTTATATTCATCTCCCTATATGTGGTGAAAACAGTTCTACACAAACACAGAAGACGAAAGTGAACTTTTTTTGCACGATGTCGTTTTGAAAATCCTTCACTTATAACGCCAGTCTGACCGCTTACATCAACTAAATATCATATCAAACAAGTAAAACTTTGAAAGGTATTTCTTCTTATTTCAACTAAATTTAAGCGTACGACTTATAAAATATTAAGTAATAGTCTGCCATAGGTTTTGGTAAGAAGCTTGGAAAGAACACATTTAAAGTTGACTTATGTGGTGCGCAGGTATTCAAAATTCGTTCTATTCTTAAGGAAACTTTGTCAGTTAAGAAAACTTATGTTTTTACTCTCACAAGAGATTATTTGATTGTTTGCAATTACAAAAAAAGCAACAAAAAAAAAACATAATGCATTTCTCTCATTTATTTATTGCTTGCCTTCTCTTTTTATTTCTCTTTACTTCATTACCTGCCGTTCTCTACTTTGTATATTATAAGTTTGTCGCTTTTACTTGCACGCACGAGCAAACAGTATCGATCCACACTTACGAATTGGTCTATGCATGTGGATTGCCGATCATTTGTGATTACCTTCAAATAAAATACCGGTGTACGTTTTGTAAACTTTTTTTTATTTACCGGCAATATTTTGTTTTCATTAGCAGTGATTACCATTTAAATTAAGACAGCGTAAAACCCAACATGTATTCTAAACTTCAAAATTTTCATACCCAGCTTCTTTGTAATTTCGCTATCAGAGAACCTCCTTGATACTCATTTATTAAAAAAAAAAAATTCCTTTTACGCACATTATCAAAAAATGAATATGTGCGAAGTCTGTGATTCCTTTTATGATACCCAGAAATATACACGGAAGACGCCTTCAAATATACAGTAGCGTAATATAGTTTACATACACTACGAAAAATGAAAGTTTCTTTTATTAAAAACTGGACTTGTAGGTTGAGGGTCAAAAAATATATTTCGTAAAGAACAAAACGTTAGATTAAATAATAATTCAATACACTTTTTCAATTATAATAAAGTTATAAGCAAAATATATTTCAAAATATTTCAAAAAATAAATCAAGAAAAGTGTACATATAGCGAAAATATATCACTAGAAGTATTGAAAAAAAGCACACACATTTAATTATCGGTACAAAGTTTTTGTACTCGATTCTATACAATTAAAATGAGTTGCTTTACTTCTTATCCTTAAAATATCACAAAATATATAGAAAAACGCAAAAAAATTCGTCAAGAGATTAGAAAACATGATTATAAAGTGAAGCCGTGAGGGAAAATCGTTGGATGTTACTTTTCAAATTATTATGAAAAAATTAGAATAACATAAATGCCACAAAAATAATCACCGATCTGGTCAACCAAACACTCTTACAGAGCTTTTCTTAGATGTATTTAAAGAAAAAAAAAAACAATTCATAAGCGAAATAAATATAATAGAAAATCTCGAGTTTAAAACGCTCCACAAAAATGATGATATAAATTTTAGTAAAAATATAACTTTTAGTGTTGAGCCCAAGTTTAATATATACGGACACGATGGTAAACGAAGAGTAAGAAGGAAACCTAATGCGGCGGTAGCAACCCAAAATGTACTGTTAACTGTAAAAATATATGATGGACGGTCTGTCACGGTTTGGGGGGAATGCATGTCTACGAATGGCTATGAAAATCGTTGAATTTTAAAATATTTCGAACGGTTTCGGAATGAATATTAATTGGCTTATATTTTTCTATGTCTTTTCCAATATCAACGGCACTAGTTGTGGGTTCACTTGTTCTAATGCTGATAATATTTCTCTTGTCACGCTCTGTAGGTTTGTTTGGGTGACCTGATCGGTGTTTATTTTCTGTGATATTTATGTTATTGTAATTTTGTATAATAGTTTAAATAGTAGGACGGACCACTGATTTCGTTTTGTTGTTTTTGCTACTTCTCTCAACGATTTTTCCTCACGGCTTAACTTCACAATCATTTTTTCTAATTTCTTGAGAAATTTCATTGCGTTTTTTTTGCATATTTTGTGACATTTTAGGGAAATTTAACGAATAAAGAAACTCGCTTTAATTGGTGATTAATATTGAAGTGTACGCAAGTTGGTATAAAAAACGGGTACCGTTAACTGAATATATTGTTTTTCCAACTTTTCAGTGACACTGTATGTAAACTTTGTTGGGTTTCTCATGGGATTAAAGTATAAATTTGTGCTTATAGTATTAGTTTAGGCAAAAAGAGGTCTGCATGTGTTATTTAATATAACTTTTTGATTCTTATCAAATATATTTTTTGGCCCTCAACCCATAAATGCAGTTTTTAATAAGAGAAACCTTAATTGTCGTTATTGAATGTAGACTTTATTGGGCTACTATATATATGTCTATGCTTTCTGGATTGCTCTAATGGGGCACGTGATCTCATGTTAACGAATTTTTCTTCCGACATTCAGTCACTCACTAAGGAATAATGAGAAAGTGAGGAGAACCAAAACTGAACGGATTTGCGTCGCTTCGAAATCGAGAGAAATATCTTTTTATATATATAGTTTATGTATGTCACATTATGTCGAATGAGATTTGGTGTAAAACAATACATATTACAAACCGAATAGAATATCAGTCGAATAAGAGTCGAATGCTATGTCCGCCACACGTTCTTACTTCACTTATCTTCGTATTGTTCGTAACTAAAGTAAAACTATTGCGTACATTCGACTTGGTCTCGCTCCTGTTATAGCTTGCAGGTTGAACAAAGTGAAATGAAACGTTGCCAAGTTGCACCCGCATGCTCGATATTCACTCGTTTTTGTTTTCTTAAATAATTATTTCAATGAACATAAATATATATTTCAGTTTGTGGGAGCAAAATTTATTAGAAATATATAAACAAACTCATAAATATAAACGAGACTGATTTAGCTCAATTAGCATAATAAGCAAATATATTTTAAGCAATTAATTGGTAAATATTATCTTAATAGTGTTTAAGCTTTTATCGAATGGTGAGAGATTGAAATGCGCTCCAAGCTAAAAGTGTACTTCCTGCTAAGCGTTTGGTGGATTTATTATGTCAGCCAAATCAACGTTTTATTTAAGTGGTTCGGACTCGCTTTCGACGACTGAAGTTATCGGACAAAAACTCGACCTTGATCAGTCCGCTATTTCGGGCTATTTTGCCTTTAAAATGTATTGGATTTTCCCTCCACGCGCGTGAATTTATATGTAGATTCAACAAATACTATGAAACTTATTTGCCATTTTCCCCAAATGCGGTACGAATTTTTCGTACATGTTTTTTGTCGAGTCCTCTGTTAATCACAATTGCAATGAATAAAAAGTCATGTCTCTCTCATGTCTAATTGAAATTAAAATAATATATACATACATATATGACGCCAACGCGCCTTCCATCTGAATGTATGGATTTACTGAAAGTCTGCCAATAAATGAGCAGTGTAAACAACATTGTAAACAACGCGGAAAGACTTGAAAAAAGGCAAAAAATACTATATTAATATACAAGAAATGAATTAAGGAAACCAGTTCCTTCTCTTAGCACCAAACGTTGTCATGATAACTGCACAGACTTGAACTATTGAGTGCACACACACGCATACTGTGTAGATGCTTATGCCTAAACTCATGCATATATCGTCGAATCTCTCCAAGTAAGAGATCAGTGAAGTACCTATCTATCCGGTAAAGACATATGAGACAATCATGTTAAGTGAATTTTTTCTTTCTTTTTTGTTGCTTTATTTTTATTATTTTAAATACTTCCACATACATATATATGCTGCACTCTTTAACTCACAGATTTCATGCCACTTGAGTTATTCAAATGATAAAGCAAGCAAGAAAAAAGAAAGGAAAGAAGACAAAAAAAAAAAAAAAAAAAACAACGAGATGAAAATAAACAAAATGTTTTTTTCCAGCTCTCTCGTTTGCTTATTTATAGATAATAATTTGTTGTTGTTGTTAACGTGGTAAGCCGGCTAACCGGCTTTTTAAGGATTGCCCCATAAGGGGACTGTATACATAATATACACGCAGACGACCATAGCTTACACATATTAAAAAAAAAAAAGAGTTCTTACTTTACATTGCTTCCTTAACAATTTTTTAATTATTTTTTAAGTTCATAAGACTGTTCGTAAGACTTTATATCCATCCACCCTTCATTTAATCAATTGCTTTCTACTTCTTATCTAAGTTTGGAATATTTATCCGTACGTATGTGTATGCAAGCATTACTGATATAGCGCTATCGTTCGTTTATCAGCAATAAATTCGATCGAGGCTTTACTAGTTTACTGGCTGCTAGCAGTCTCTTAATAAAAACATACTTACTTATATATGTATATATAGACTAAAAATGACTTGAAAATATTTTAACAATCAATCGCGTGTCTGCAGAGACGGGCATTGCCATAAATTAAGAAAGGTATAGATGATGATGTATGCTTATGGGTCGAATCTTGGATACTCATCAACTAGAAATTGTAAAATGTTGAAATACGTACTACATCACAACAACAAAACGATTACGAAGATTTGCATTTGATTGTCACCCTTTGTACATCTTAAAAAAAAAAACAAAAGCATTCATAGAGATGCCTAACGTAGACGAAGTTGTATTATGTTTTGAACGCATTTCCCATTTCTTGCTGCTGTCAGTCAGGCTGTATTTCAGAAGTTACCCGTTGGAATTTCTTCCCAAAATTATCGATCTTCAACATTCTCCTACTTGTTCAAATTTATTGAACATATATTGTTGGATGGATTTAATGGAACACAATAAAATATTATATATATATTCTGATATATATTTGTATCGCGACTTTAATAAGCGCTGCTGAATTGGATTGAATCGAAGAAAGAAGAAGACCGTCATTTCTTTTTTAATCACACAACTTTCTATTTTTTCAAGAATTACGGTGCAGTAGAAAGGAGTGGAAAATCTATATTGGAAAAAATCTAGAAAATCGAAGAAAGAAGAAGACCGTTATTTCTTTTTTAATCACACAACTTTCTATTTTTTCAAGTATTACGGTGCAGTAGAAAGGAGTACAAAATCTATATTGGAAAAAATCTGTACTCGAAAAAGCAATCAATGCATTTGATCAACGTAATTGTATGTGTAAAATCACTTCATATTCCTTTTAATGTATATTTCTGAGAATTTCCGAGAATTTCTGAGAATTTCGAATAGAATATAGAAATTAGTATATCTTCAGCATTTAATGGCAAGTATAAAAATAGTTTGGGTAGATAGTATAAAAATAAATAAATATTTTTTCTTTTTTCGAAAAAAAAAAAAAAAAACTATACTTTATGTCTGTACGTATGAACATAACATTTGATCAGAACGTGATCAGTTGGCTAACACTACTATGACTATACAGCTTTGCGTTTGTCGTATAAATGTCACTTGAATCGCTGAGTTTTTCGCCTTCACTCATCGATGGATTGCCTGCATGTGTATATATAATACATATAATGGGGCCATAGGAGAAAGAAACTAATGAATATATACCACGCCGCGAGCGCCTGAGTGAAAATTTGATTAGAGAATTGAAAAAAAAAAAAGTTTTTTTTCCATCTTAAAACATTCGCGATTATTTTCAAGTGTAGTTTGGACAGATAGATTGATCTACAAAAGACTAGACCGATTAACCACTATAGGCGATTATAAATTCTGTAATTGATCGATTAATTGTTGTGTGCGTGTTTTATTCAATTTGTTTTATTGCAATTGCTATGATTATGAATGGAAATTTTTTTAAATTATTATAATATTTTTTTTTTTTTCAGTTTTACTTTCTTGAAATTTATTTATTTTATTTATTTACTTACACATGAAACTCAGCTAAAATAAATTAACAGCCGGATTCAAGTGACTCTTAGAAGTAAATCTTATACTAATTATTATTAAAAATTAGTATAAACTATATAAGCAGAAGTAAAGAAAAAAAAAAAAAAAATGAAATAAAAATTAAATAAGAATTCATGTATAAATAAAAAAGAAAGGAGCAAACAGAAAAAACATATACGTAACTAGCACTCACATCTACTGCAGGTCCAAATTACAAGTGAACGCCTAAGCCATTGCCCACATGCAAAACCCTTGGCAACCGATACTGTAATTAATTAATTAATTTTCGAATCATAGTGAGATGTGAAGGTTGCAAGTTAGTTTAAGAACCACCTGAAGCAAATCGCGCGTGTTAAGCGTAGTGATCTTGATAGACTTTAAAGAACCCGATATTGAGATTAAGTGATAGACATCATCCAGGTTTCTGCAAACACCTTTGAGCGGGTTGAACAGCTCGTAATTACATTTGCATTGATTATGCTTAATGAAGATAAAGTGCCTAGAGAAGTGGTTACGGACATTACCAAGTAATGTGGGCGAAGCGATAGAACCATTGATTAACTTAATTAAGCCTTTCTGTAATGTAAGAATAGTTAAGCTCTTTGGACCCCCTCTTAATGAGACTTAGCGCGGACATAGGTTTACTTGAAGAGATGTGCAAATACGACGTCCGTGCGAGAACCGCTATAAAGAGCTTTGAGAACATGGCAAGTAAACTTTAAGAGATTCGTAACAATGGATCTCCGTTTTAGGAAGCCATGCTGGAATGGAGAAATATAAGATTTGATCGCAAAAGCTAAATGCTGAGTGACAATTCTTCCAAACACTTTAGGTAAGACATTCAACTTGGCAATGCCGATATAGTTCTCACCGTGAGATCTGTTTCCACCTTTGTGAAGCGGAATAAGGAAACTACTCTTCTATGACAAAGGAAAAACACCTGCTTTCAAGGCCTGATTAAAAATCTTTGAAATAACACCACATAGCTCGTCAGAGCACGATTTGGGTGTACATGATGGAATGCCGTCAGACCCAGGCGCAAAAATATATTAGAAAGACGTCAAACCATGTGAGACGTCATTACCAAATTAGGAACCGAAACTGAATTAGTTATAAAATAGGGTTAGTTAACAGTTCAATCGGAATCAGTAGCTGAAAAACTCCGCCGGAAGTATTCAGCAAAGAGATTTGAGGTTCCAATATCACCAGAGGACTGGAAGCCATTGAAAGAAACCTGAGAGGGATGTGAGATTTTTCTTTTGACGTTGACAAACTTGAAAAAAAAATATTGACAATTAACAAGCAGCGAGGAGGTTGAGATAATTAAATCGATGTTTTGCAGCAGAATAGGCGAAATGGTCATAAGTAGAAACAATTTCCATTAATTTCTTGAAAAGCTTCTCTTATTATGGTAATCTTCTTAAACAATGGTGGGCACATGCTTGGAAGGTGATGATGGTTGATCGGAACGGATGCACAAATAGCTAGATCGACGATAGTTAGGTTTCAATATTCCCAGTAGAAGAATAGAGCATAAGGTGTGAAAGATGAGATTTAAATAGTGAGAGATTGGTTTTATTAAAATCATAATTAGAACGGTTTAATGGACCATCATGTGTGCGATGAAAGGAAATGCAAATTGTTGGATGATGCGAATCCTCAAGTAAACTAAAAGGTGGACAGCAATGTACAGCTATCTCCATGAAATTTGTAAAGCAAAGACCAAACTGCCTGTCATTGTAGTTAGGAGTATGGTTGTATTGATGTAAATTACAATCAAATAATTCATTGAATGACACAATGGCTCTATCAGATGTTGAAGTGGGGGCCGTACAGCCACAAGTATCACTGCAACACCAAGTGACTTGTGGCAAATTGAATTTCCCTGACGCTACGTCAATGTCGGTAGGTTTACACTTTTCGGCCACGTCACAAATGAAGCAGCATGTTTCTTATAAATGGTGATATCCGCATTTGGGGAAATATAGGAGCAAGTTAACATATAACTGGTTACAGCCAATTTTCGCCCGAATGGCAATAAATTCAACGTCAGAAGGAGGGGGAAATTCAAATGAATAGGACGGGATTGCAGCAGATATGGCAACGAAAACACCACCATTGGTGCAATGCAATCGACAATTTCTGAAAACCTGGCAAGAATTCTGAAAAAGTTCCGACGAGTATAAGTCGGGCTTTAACCAGGTTCATTGCAAGCTAAACAGGAAAACTTCGTGCTCACTAAATTTAGGAAAGTGGAGCCAATTTTTAGGTTGAAGCCCCTAACATTTTGGTAAATGAAAATTGCTGGGCCTGAACAAACATTTCATATTTTTTAAGGGTGGAAGAACTACCGAATTAGTGTTACGAGGACGATCCCAAGGTGTGAATTTATTTGTTTATTAAGGATTCAATTGGCCGTAATGGTTTATTCAACAACCTTTAAAGACTAGGTAGCTGTATATTGTGATGGAGCCAATTTGAAAGTGGTAGCATTCTTCAAATTGTCGGATGAGACTTTTGCAACAAGATAAGTTATTTAAGAACCCTGTCTTGACACGAATATTGCCTTTCTTTATCAGCTGATTTTGCGACAGACGAAGCACTTCGTAGGCAAAGACGAAACACTCGTAACCTTAACCGGATTCGCCAATGGCGGATGCACAAGTTTTGTCATTGAGGATCAGGACGAGGAAGAATGGTGGCGAGCAACACGGATCGACGTATGAACTTAAGGCGAAGGCGGAGGTGAAGTACCGCACGCTACATTTAGTAAAACCGTCCCTCGTCTCCGTGAAAAACTTATAAAACTCAAGTTTCGCTTGCTATAGCCGGGACATGACCAACGTAATCCTTTCGAAGAATCTAGGATGGCATATGCAACACGGCCATTAACAGCTGCTGCCACTTCGTATGACAATCAACAAATAACGAATTGCTCAGAATCTCCGAAACACTCCATGTCAGAAAGCAACAGACAAAATAGAGTTAGCGAAAAAAGAAAAAACAAAATATTTTGTCACGTATTAAAAAAAGCTCTTAAATTAGACTCAAACTTCACGCTATCAGAAGCACAGTAAACGAAGAGAAAACCTGTAAACGTCGCAAACCAACAAAGATGTTTGGAAGCAATAACAGGTAAAGAAAAAATGAAAGAGAATTTTTGACGAGAGCACCAAGTGCTGATCGCAAAAACCAAAACGATATCAAAACAAAAAGCTCAATACTTTTCAATGAATTTAAAAACTTATGTAATTAATTAGGCTATAGAGCCGTATGAAGCGATAGAGTAATAACATAAAGAAGAAACTACAAAATTTCTACATACAAAGCAAAAAATACGACCACAGCGCCCGGGCGTAGAGTTGCCAAACTTAAACTTGCGTAGCAACACTGAATGATTACGAGCGGAAGACAGGGTTTCGCTACAGTTATTTGGGACAGCGAGTTGCTTCTTGGCGTTTACTAACATTGACGTTTTATTTGTTATTCATGACACGTGTCCGTGTCTCAATAAGATGACCAAATGCATTCTTCTTATATTTTTTTGGCCGGAAAAGTCGGAAAAACAAGTCACGTAATGCAAGTTTTCATTTATTTTCCTCCCAAAATACTAAAAATTATATCTTGTGAAGCGCTTTGCTTTTCATCACAACCCCAAAATGACCCTAAAAATAAACCATTGTGGTCTCTCTGGTTCACCTTCCAACATTTGCGGAGGTTTTTCGGCAAATGCTACAAATTAGACCTTATTGTCGCATAAGGGCTTATCCTTTTATAAGAACTTTCATATTGTGAAAGCGGAAAAATGCTCCAATTCGTTCCGAACCGTTTTCCTACATTCACTTAGTATACCAAAATACTATTTTCCAACGATTTTTGTCGAAAAATATTAAATATTCTTTTTCATATAAACACTGGAATAGACGAAAAGATAGTCAGTTAGATCCAGTTGACTTTCATTAGAAATCATGGTTTGCACTAAAATACTGGCCTGTGTACAATATTGCGTTAAAACATCTTAAAAACTTCGATCTGTAAGTTAAACACAAGAATATATATAAACACCAGACGAGGAGGCGTGTTTATGTAGAACGATTCAGAAAAATATTTTGCATCGCCCAACATTATAAAAGTTGTGTCTATATTAGGTGCTTCTGATTGTTACATACATCCGAGCATATTTAGCGTATCTTGTACCACAAGTGGTGGGGGGTGTCATAAGCAGATATTTCGGATTGAAACCAAACACTCGTAATTCACCAATTTTTTATTTTTGTATTCCATTGCATGGATTGCATGGACGGTATTTCACTTAATTGTATGTCAAGCAAGACGTGTGTTGTTGCGAATTGCTTATGTATGAATATGCATGAAATTGAAAAGAAATTTCAAAGGCAAAAAGAAAAATTCTTGATTAATGGAATGGCAATGTTATGCCCGCATGCCGTACAGAGTCCAAAACAGCTTTGATATGAACGCCATCAAAAATACCCGAACAGAATGTTCGAAGCTATGTCTCAGAAGCTATTTCGGTATACATTTTGTCTTTTGGGCTGGGCTCTCAGTGTACACAGTGCATATCTGTTTTCTTCTTCTTCTTCTTTTGTTTCAGTTAATCAAACATTTTTGCTTTCAAAAAACCTGTCGAAAAGATACGTTTCTCTTCCATGGTCTGTACATGCAAATACGCTTAACACACGTAATGGTCTATTTACACTGAGGGCATCTTAGCGATTTCGAACATTTCATTGAAATCACTTGCAGTGAAAACGCATTGAAGGGGATTTCGATAAATACTTTTTTAAAAATGTCGACATCAATTTCAACTTTCACTTAATTTGCTCCATATTTTTTGATCCACTTTTAAGGGCAAAAGACAAAGAAAAAAAAAAAGAAAAAGAACAACTACGAGCAACATCTGTCGACAGTTCACTGCAAGATTACGCATTAATGCAATAATATAATAATAATATAATAGATCTGCAACCTAATTCCAATGCATGTATGTGTGTGCATAGATAGATAGATATAAGCACTCATTGATGTGAATATCTTACAAGAGCCCTCAGCTTCAATTACAGTCGCAGTCGCGTAAATGCATTTGCGAAAATATATTAAATGTATTGTAATATCCAATGAAAACCGCAAATCAATTATTACATCAGACAATTTTAAATATTCGAGCAGTATTTCTAAAGCAATTATGACTAAGAGTGCAACAGATGACAAAGGCTCTTAACAATGTTGCAATGTTAACGAATGCATTAACATTTTAAAAATAAGAAGAAGAAAAAGAAAGAAAGAAAGACAAAAATTTCGAAAACCGTTAAAAGGGTTTCACTCATTGAAAGATAACTAAGCATTATAATAATTCGTTACGCACATACAAGTACATACAAGTATATGTAGCTAAGCAATGGAGGTTATTGTTATTATTATTTTTCATTTTTGTATTTGTTCTGCTAGTTTGTAATTTGTATGCGAACGTAATTGAGTTTAAAATTTCAATTTTATGAATAGACGCACTGACACACAAACTGAATGGTAAAATTAATTTGATATTTGTAGGCGGTTATTAATCTGCTCATTCGTACATATATATATATATATCTTTTTATTATTTGCTCTGTGTCTACGATAGAGGGTTATTTACGTTTATCATAACAAGAGACATTAAAGCTATTCGTAGATGAGGATACACCTAACGAGAAGTAATAAGTGAAAACATTAGAGTGGGACACGGCTTGTTATTAAATACCCTCCCCTCCACTCCACTTCGTTAAATACCATTCAATTCAAATAACGATGTTTCCAAAATAAAGGTGTATATGAGAAGTGGTCGAGAACATAGACCGATCGATAGAGTACGTGACGTGCTTAAGTCAAAGCACGTCAGCTTGTCCAAAGTTCATCAAAATATCTTAAAAATTGTGACCTCCATGTTGAACGGAAGAAACCACGACATACGGATGGACGAATAGACAGATAATCTTGATCGACGTAATTAAAAGTGGATGAATTGGTGGATTGATTGCAAGTACTTCTGGATGTTGCGTACATATATCCACACAAACGTAATATACCTTTATACCGCAAGTGCTGTTGGGTAGAAAAATAACAATCATAAAAAAGATCCACAAATTAACATCTAACTCTGACTCGATTTAATTGCTTAAACCTGTTTGACTCCTCTTCCCTGAATATTTTTAATTTCTAAATTCATATTAAATCTATAGAGATTGACTCTGTTTACATACAATCCTGGATCAATTTTTGTACATTACATTTTCCATTATATAGGGAAATAAAATTTTTTTTTTTGCAAATCGTGTAAAAAAATAATCGAAATGAAATCACTGAAATATTTACAATACAATTAATAAAAAAAAAAAAAATGGAATTCTGATTTCTGAATTAATAATTTTTCAAAGTCGATGCTTATGGCAATTATGCTGTTCTTGCTTAATCCCCATTTCTATCCACTGTGATGGGATAGCATCGTTCCGATTTAGAGTCTGCTTGTATTAGTGCTGGATTCTGGTCCAATTTAAGTGCATTTATCTCTTCGTCTCTCTCGTCGATGTTACAAGATTTATAAAATATAAAAAGTTTTAAAGACATGCCTATAACGAAGCTTGGAAACGTCCCTGATTTAGTCACAAAAATGCTCAAAGTAGCGAAAAAAATGTTATCAAAAGGTATTATTAAACTATAGCGGATATGAATTTAAAATTTGTTAAAAATTTATTACAACTAAGGCGTCCATATAAAAATGATCTCCGCTAGTCAAATTGGCCAAGAATAGTCCAGAAGTGGCAAAAAATAAAGAAAAAAACATATCGCAATATGCAAAAGTACTGAGAGCAAGCAAATTTTATTTAGATGAGTGTAGAGAGGATCAAACTTGCTACTGATATTGTGAAGGAAGGCGCAAGTCGGAGATTGAAAACATTCGACGTAAGAGACAATAACTTTGTCAAGTAGTCGAACGACACTCTCGTAAAAGCCAGCATTCTTTTCGTTTCGCAAATTGGTATCGCCTCCGATCGATGGGGGCTTTAATTTAAACAATTCCGAGCAGATTTTGAATTTTCTCTTACATTAATATTTTCCGATTTTTCTTGTATTTGTTTAGTTAGTAAATAAATAATATGGGTATCCGCCCGATCGACCGAATTCGCAAATGGTCTCGACTAACGACTCACTGAGTTCACATATCGAGGTACGAGTACGGTAGAGTTCTCAATAAAGCCAACGGCCTTAGATGCTTAGTGCCTTAAGACTTTACTCTTAGTTTTTATTTCAACTCACTGCCTTGAAAATTAATAATAATGAAGAATGTTTCGGACCGGGCCGCTTATGTGATCTTTCCCGATATATCCCGATATATTTTGAAAAGTCATTATATGGGAAAAAAAACTGGAAATTTCATTATTTTTCGGCAAAACGCATTGAGTACCAATACTTCGACATTCTAAGCGGATACGAAAAATCTAGTTTGGCTGGGGACATTTTTTGATCCGCCTTTTATATAACCGCTTCTATAAAACCTCAACCTTTATTTATACGGCAAAAAGGAAAAATTTTCAATACTTTATGGCGAACATTTGTCATAATAGTAACAAATTGACAAAATGGTTAACCTTACCGAAGTTGGACCTCGTAGGTGTATTTTTTGAATAACGCCGCATATAAATATTCTCGGGGAAATGTTAAATCTTATATATCAAAAAGGCCTAATTGTTAAAATTTTACTTTTGTTCACGATAGTAATTTGACATAAAAATTAAGTGAACCCTCCCCCTCCATATAAGATTTGTTTTGCACGGTAAGCCCTTTAGCAGGAAAGTTTCATGTTTAATGCTTTATGATAAGAATTGATCCATAGTAGCAATCTAGCGAAAAAAATGGTCTAATGGTCGTCTTTGCCTGGCTATAATGTTCCTCTTGATAACTTCGAATTCTTCCGCAAATAACTTTTTATTCATATAAATATTTGGCGCCATTCTTTTCTAAAGTCGTCTTCAAATTTTCTAATCATAATTATTCGCTCAGGTTGTGCATATAATTATAAAATATAAATATCGCTTATGCATCAGTTGACGCATCCTCACGGCAGTCAATGCGGCAGAATTAATTTTATTATATGTATACCTATAACTAAAAAATAATCCACAATCCATAGGTAAAGTGCGGAATTTTTACGATGCATTTATAAAAGACCGACAAACGCAAAAACGAACATTAAAATTGATACAGAATTACTTACCCATACATATTTATTAAGACAAGGCAGAGTCACTCTGCCTGATATCATTCAATATCAGAACTTAGCTCGAATTAAAGCTTCACACATATGCTTCAATAGTTTGGTAAGCGTTGGGTATAAAAAATTCGCCTTAAACTGTTGCAAATACAGTTCCCTTAGTTATAAGCATAATATATATATATATATATATATATATATATAATATATATATATATATATATATAATATCGCCACAAAGAGATTACTGTACAAAGACAGACAATATTGCGACAAGATTTAAACAAACGTGCTTTAGTAAATTAGATTGCAAAGAAGAAAAAAAAATAAATTGTTAAAAATACATATACGTATATAAATATCATGGCGCCTTTCGATTAAGTTCAAATATAATATATTTGCTTAATGCTTCGCATAAAATTCAAGGAAATTTAGATGAGAAGAAAATGGAAAAAAAGAGATTGAGTATATTAAGCCTCATTCAAGGTTGTTTGTCTACCCTTTTTCGCACTAATTGGAATAGGTTTTGTTTTTGCAAAACACTCACACATATATACTTAATGTACTGGATTGTTTTAAATATTAGCTAAGATTTCTTGAATCATGTGATAATTGAAAATACTTTCACGTTATTGCAGTGCACATATAAAAGTATTAAGTAAGTAAGTAAGGGATGCACTTTGTATTATGTAATAAAATCGAAAAATAGTGACGATAGGTGTCTTTCACGGGCCTGCATTACTTGAACCTTAACCCTCAACCCTTTAACAAGTGCTTCGGAAATGCGGGGACTAATTATACTCGGCATGCTCCGTGTTCCATCGGGTGGCAAGGGATGAATAGTGCTCAGGGTAGCGTATCAACGCCTGTCTGAACGAGAAAAAGATGGCAAACTTACCTTCGCTATGTTATATATTTTGGTATGAATGTCTTATATAAGTAGTATACGACACTCTTTTACTTTCTAACTTACTATCTGTTACTGGACAGAAGGAGTTAGAAACCAACAGGAAAGGTATTTGGTTGCAACTTCCCAACAGATATTCAGATATTCATTTGACCCGACTTGTCCGTCTGAGTGCACGAGTAGGTAAGGACCGTGACTACCAAATCAGAATTCGCGGTAATGATTGGGCAAACACCCACTAGAATGCGATCACCACCTCTCAGTTTCTTTCCCTTTCATTTCTCCTTTCTGGCGGTCATCGTGTCAAATCGTGAATAGGTCTGAGTGATTGGTCATATTGCAAAAAAAAAAAAAATTACATACACTATTATATACCCGAGTTCCACGGCTGAATATGGAAAGCTCGAACTTGTAAGCCGTATAGCAACATCTCCCCGCCACCATCTACTCAATATGTCGAATAAAAATGACATATGAACATGCGTAGATACGATCCCTTGAACTTGTTAAGCTAATTTTTGATGTTAACGTGTGAGTGAAAACAACTGTGTGCTGTAAGCAGGCTCTTAAGTTCATAAATGAAGAGAAAGTATTTCTATTGCAATATTATATTTCTGTTACTGTATGGGTATGCTCTTAGAGAAGATATTACGCCTTTGCACCGTTTCGGAACAAAATTGCAACAGATATCTTGCAGCGTCGTTTTTCAACTCGATGGAAAAAATATCGACTAAATTAAGTAAGTAAAATATTTGGCGGCGTTTCAATTGTTAATTAAAAAAAAAGAAAAAAAAAAACCTTTAGAATATAGTTACACAACCAACATATGCACTGGAGCGGGTATAATGCAGTTCATTGAACTTACTTTACTGTAGCTAAGGTAAAGCAGCAAACAAACACATGACTTGAAAGGCTTGTTTGTTTGGACTTGCTTTCAGATAAGTTCAAATTGATAAAGTTCTCCGCTTCAAACCGTTTAATATCTTTACACATAAATATACATAATTTACATTTTTTTTAATTCCTTCAAAAACCTATACCTGTATACACGCCCCGATGCCGTTCATTATTCAAATAGTTTAAAAGCATAAATGGCACTATTTCTCATCTCATAATAACGCTGTACAGTCGCTTTTTTTAAATAAATATCTGCATTATTGTAAAAATTATTTGAAATAACCTTAGCAGAGGTCGTATTGTCTAAATGAGTAAAATGTTTGTCGAAACCGAGAGATTTTATTCGCTTTGTATTTTTTGTGGGTCAGCTTTCTACCTTTTCTAAACTCTCCCGCACACGTACACATACATAAACATATACATATACATATACATATATTATAATACGCTGAAAAATGCTACCGCTTTGCGTCCATATACAGAAAAATAAAAATATAATAATTTCGTCATTCCGTTTGTTACAACATTTATTAATCAATACTTATTTTTGCATTTGTTATTTAATCTGCGAGGTATCCGTTTGTTCCTGCAATAGGGAGTTAAAAAATGTCACCTAATTGCAAAATGGGTAATTGCGGGAGGGATAATGCAATGCCTTGATCGGCATATTATATATAGCGTAAATCCAATTCTCTTCGTTTTTCGGGCAAAGTTTTGAGGCTGCAGACGGACGTAAAATTATGACGGAATCATGACAGAAGGACGCGAGAATGATCTCTTTGATACGCATTTCTTTGCGTTAGAAAACTGTCTCTGTGTTGAGCGCAATCGCATATAAATTTGCTTCAGTTTCACAGTCTCACACTTTCGTACTCGTCTTTCAGTCAATTTTTATAATATATTGCGAGTCATTGTTCATGAGTGCAACAGAATTTTTTTTTTTTTTTTTTTGAGATATAAGAACAATGTCATTTGTCAATAATAAATTAATACATATATAAAAATAAATATCATTTTCGCAGACTACAACACGTGTGATGCGAGGATAGATGGAGTTCATGCGGATGTATGTGCCTAAGCACTGCAATTTTTGAAATTTTTTTACGAAATTTTGCATAGTGCGCGGTTTTAGCCCAAGAACGGACACTATTGAAAATGGTTCGGATCTACGGGACTACTTTTTGAATCACTTCGCATATAAAGACTTATTTTGACACGTTATTGTATGAATATGAACTATAGGGTATTCAATTGCAGGCCGTCGTCCCACTAATGTGTCTTTACTTATTTAAGCTTACATAAGAGCAATGGAAAGCGGTGTCTAGCGCGCAAACACTTTTTATTATTTTGCAAACTTGGATAAATGTAAGCCACGACACTACTTCGTTTCTGCGATAGCAATCGACACTCGGTATGAAGAAGTAGAAGATTACAAAAGGGTCCTTTCGAAAAACTTTCGATTCGTATTAAAGCGACTTTATGGCGTAGATATGAAATAGTCACGTTACGTTACATTACTTTTTTGTACACCTCGACAGTACAACCGCGCTCTACAAACCAAGTTTATAAACTGCTGATTTATATATGATTTTTCGTAGTCTTGATCAAAATTTTGAGCCAAATTAGGTTATAACGGACTTTTAATTAGTACAAGTGTTTAAATGACATTCAAAGTTCAAAGTGAAACGTTAAAGTGTTAAGTTAAACAAAGGCAAAAATATTACCATTGTCCTATTAGCAGAGCAGCAGTGGGCCAACCCAAGCATGATTTTCTCTCTCTCTTTCTCTTTCTCCCTTCATCTCATTAGAGTGGAAACAGAAAAAAATTTCAATTGGCTTTCCTACTTTACACAACATTGTGGAGTCGTAATCTTGATTTCAACTAAATCGATCTCACTGCATACTATATATGAGTATATATGTTATAGAACAACCGATGCCTAGCTTTAAGCGTTACAGGCAAATACAGTATTTCGTCTTCGTATTCCTTTTTGGAAACGTCATACTCCTCCTCATTCTCCTACTTTTTTGTACTCACCGAAGAATTAGCATCAAATTGTAATTCGATTTAAGTATGTGCGTCTGGGCATCTGTGCATCTGTTGTAAATATTCTGCTGGCCGCAACAATGAAGCTATCGACTTCAATTTGACAGAAACATTGGAAGTTCGTGCTGGCAGGTTTATATTGAAAATGGGCCAAATCGATTGAAGGACAGTCACGCCAATAGATTATTACGTAAAGTGAGACCGCTTTTTTTTTCTTAAAAAAACTAAACAATGGTTTTTTTGATCATTACTCATAAACCGTGGTAGATAAACCTACAAAAATTTAAACGCATATTCTATGGACGATGCTGCATAGTAGTATCTGTCCAAAAATTAACAAAATTGACCTCACCTACATAATATACCTTCATAACGCGCAGAAACAGGCTTCAAAAACCCCATAAAGTATATAATTTCTTGGTTCAGTTCCAAATTAGAAATACATCTCAGCATGTCCTTCTGTTCGTCTCTCTATCCGTTCGTCTGCTCAACTGTATACTATCGAGTGGTAACCACTCTCCCGTTCGCAGAAAAGAAGATGTCGGCGACAAAGTTGCAACAGAATTTTAAAGTGACGTAAACTTTTCAAAGGACATGCCTACAACGCCCACACGGATATGTGACAAAACTTCTATTATGAAAATAGAAAAAATCTGCCGCGTTCACTCCAGTCCTTTTTCAGGATAACGATGATGGGTGTAAAAGATTCGGTCACCACCGAATATCATTTTCTTACTTGTTTGAATTTGTATTTGGTTTTCTGTTAAAGCAAACAGATAAGAAAGACGTAGAGTGTATGCTAACTAAAAATGAATAAAATAAATGATATGATTAAAAAAAAAAAGGAAAGTGTTCGACCGAAAAACTGTGCTTATCTTTATATAAAAGAATCGTAGATCGAAAACTCTAGTAGATAACGTTTTTTAGTGCGTACGAAAATCGAAGTTTAATGAAATCAAAGAGAATCTAATTTTTATTATTGTTTATTATAACTGTTATAAGCTAAATGCTTCAATATTTCAACCCAAAAAAAGTCAGTCTCAAATTATCGCTTAGCAAAATCAGGTAAAATGGTCCGCGAGTTCCAAAAATTATCAATAAACAAATTATATATATGTATGCATATATACATATATATATATATATATATATATATATATATATATATATTGTTGACTTTTTCCCAGATTACAAATTTCATTTAATGTGTCGAACTAGCTGTTGACTCTTTCCTTACTCATATTTTCGAAAATTTCAAAAACTTATTCAAATTATTTTTTTTGTTTTGATTTTTTTCAATTTTAGTTAGTATATATGAACCTATTAGGTATTATATGTGTCAGAAATGTTAGCATCGTACGATTTCAAAATGAAAATGACTCGTGCAACGACCGCTTTACAATAATTAAAAAAATAAGAATACCATAGTAGGCACAGCCGAGATAGATAGATGCGCTACCACACTTCGCCTCGATCGAATCGATCGAATATTCATTCGTTCATTTCGTAATAATACACCAAAATTATACATTATTTTTGCATAAAGCTGTTACATGGGAAGCAGTCGAAAAAGTAGTTCGAGCCAATCCATTTTCAATAGAGTTCATGTTTGTTTGGGACAAAGCAGACCAGTGTATCACATTTTCTTAAAATATCTCAAAGTTTACAACCTGCAGGCTGAACGCAAGAATACATGGGCTAACATGGGACGGATGGACAAGCTTAAATCGATGAAAAATGATTCTGAATCGGTATAATAAACGGTGGATATATCTTAAATCCTTGTGCGTTTCATCCTCACAAACTTAATATGCCCTGCATCGGCATGAAAACTATAAACTTCGGAAAATAATTGAAAATTTAGAACTATAAAGTATTTCAAGAAAATAATGTTCCGGAGGAGAGGGGAATTAATTCCCCCATTAATTTCATGAACAATTTTTGTGAAATTAATTAATGCTACCTCCACTATTCGGCTCAACAGCTTTTAGTTTCTTTCCCCGGTAACGTAGAAAGTATGAAAGCTATTAATATAACAATTATCATAAGTATGTTACTTATCAGGGAAATGAAAAACTGTGATACACCTAAATAGATAAAGAAATAACTGGCTAGAGTCCCCGGTTAAAATTTCTAGTTGCTATCTGCATCATAGGTGACAGATGATGCATAAAAATAAAGTTCATTAAAATAAAATTTCAATTATGTTTATTCTGTGAACTCTTTCGGTTCCGGTTCTTATTAAAGTAAAAAAAAAAAAAAAAAAAAAAAAAAAAAAAAAAAAAAAACTACTGCATGCATTTTATTTTGATTTGATGGCTTTGGCAAATTCATTAACAAACAAGCAATTATAAAAAAAAAATAAATAAATAAATAAATAAATAAAACCTGGCCGACGTTTCTGTAACATTGTTTCTGTTCATTGCACTTTACATTTACAAGCATTTCCAATTGCATACAGTCAAGCAGGTAAGTATAGATACATCTACAAATTTCTTAAAATTATGAAAACAACAGTTTATACCCAAAAAAGATCTTTTGATGAATAAAACTAGTAATTATTGAGACAACAATGTCTCGTTCAATTCAATTCAAAACAAGTAAGAGCATTATAGTCGGGTAAGGCCGACCATTTCGCCCAGTACAGTTATTCACTCCTTTTGGTAATAATGCGCCCAAAATTGCTACGTGATTCACGTTCAGCACGCTTGACGACTTTTTTCTTAATTACTATTACGAACCAACTGTCATCATAGTGAATATTGAAAATTATACCTTCTTACCATATAAATATGTGGTTTTTGTAGGCACGGTTATATGAGAGGAGGTTCAAACAATTTCCCCATCTGAAGCAAATTTCTCATGCTAATTTAGAATGTCGAAGTGGTGCCACTTAGCGTCGTCCTTGGACCAAAGTCGGTGTACCAAATTTCATCAAAATATTTCAAAAATTGCGACTTGCAGATTGAACCCAAAATATAATAAAAAATGGGGCGATCTTCAATCCTTCTAGGGTATCAACAGAGCAGCCTAAGTAGAAATGAAAACATAAAAATCTGATCGGAAGTCCACTTATTATCTTGTAATTAAATTTAACTCTTTACAGAGTTAACAGAACAGATACAAAAAATCAGTTCGACTCATTTGATTATGCGTATGTTAAAATAAATCCTGAACTGGTTAACCAAAGACACGCTCGCGTTTTGATAGGTTACAAAAATTATAGGATAGACCAATAACTAATAAAAAGCACACACACACACACACGCACACACACACACACACACACACACAAAGTTAATGAAACCGCGAACAAGTAAATGTGGTCGATCGAAAACTCCTTCCTCAAAGGGTACATTTATTATAGGTTGCATCCTAGCGCTACTTAAATTTAGAAATTACAATATATTTTTTCAACACGAACTAATTGTCATTTGCATATGTGTCGTATTGAAAATAAGTGTAACGAGTGTGAACGAGTGAAATTTTTTGAAGTAAGATAATCGTACTCGGCTGGGATCGATTCTTTTATACCCACTATCTGTATGCTAAATAATTCGAAAGAAACTAAAAGAACAACATTTTTATAGTTTATAATTTTGAAGAGGCGTGGCTGATTTTTTCCAATTCTTTAGAATATACTTACAGATTTTTATCGTATGTCTATTGCAAATTATAAGTGATGGGCCAAAACCTCAGTAAGCTGAGGTGTTTTCAATTTATGTTGTCCTGTAGGCAACTCCTCTCACCGACTTGGCCTATTTTCGGTAACGACCCGCGTGCAAGAACTTTCATTGTTTATCGCAATTTTGAAGATAATAGAAAAAGTGTTTTCCCATAGATCAACAGACTGACAGATGGACAAGTGAATAGGCAGACATGCTGACAGCTCTATTCCGAAATTGACACCGGTGAAGCGTTCTTCTGGATGCTGCAAACGTTTCGACAATACGTGAATATACTCCCATCCTCATGTGATGGGTATAAAAATGTAAATCGCTGCTTCTACAATATTGAAGATATTGTGATAATAAGTAAAACGGCGTTTCTTCATTCGGCTTTGGAAATTTCCCAAGGAAGTATTATAATAATTGAAGTATACATTGGCTGTCGCTTGTTTTTTTTTTTTCTCTAATCACGTGGTTCGCTTGGAACTTTACTTTTTTGTTTGTTAATAGCCATTTTTTCTATTCACTTGAAAGGCTTAGATTTAAATGTTTTTTTTACTTGAACTCCCTCTCTTTTTATAATATTAAGGAATTCATGAGTGTACGCACATTTGTGTTCTTTACTGTATATGCACATAGGAGCTTCTGTATGCATAGCATAATCGTAATTAATTTAGATTCATACGCAAACGATGGTTTATATAATATTTCTTTACATCAAACACTACAGCAATGCTATCCAAATTACCGGCCACATAAACAAGTACGCCAGCATGTACTCATATATGTGTATGTGCATGCACAAAATTCTATTTTAATGAGACATGTCATTTTTTAAACTTCAATTACAGGAGCAACTTTTCCGAATTTGTTGCTCACAAAAGGGCATTAAAATAACATTTTGTTAAGAAATGATAATAGCTTTAACCATCACGCCATCTTATGAAATATGCTCTATTCGTATATACCTCCTAGTATTTTCAGTCTTACTCTGCTAAATTTACCCCTTATCTATAATTAGTTTGCTGCCTGAATATATGAGCGAACACTAAAATTCACGTTTCATAGCACTACAGATCTGATCAGAATTGATTACTTAATTTCATGAACAATTTCTGCCAAGCTCTCCTTCCTCTTTAGTGTTTCTACATAATATTATAAGGTCTGAAAACTATCTGTTGTTATTCCACTCCTTTCTGAGATTACGTTCGTACCATTGAATTGCGATTTTTAGGTTAATGTAGGTTTTATTTATTTTAATTCTTAACAGATCTATTTACAAATTATTAACAAAAGCGCCACGCTATCATTCTCGGGCTGGTCGGGCTTGTCCACTCGAATTTTGCAATTCAACTCTCTTGACTCTACTGACTTTATCTTTCGTAAATATTCTGCTTATATGTCCTTTTATAAGCAAGTTGCGAGTAGCTAACTTCATGGTGACGTTTTTGTGTGTTAATCCCACTTTTTTATGGAAACTCAAATCGTCGAATGTGGGATTTTCGTAACAATGTGTAACATTTTATACCAATTGTTGCCGAGGTAAGTTTGTTAGTGAAGCCGAAAGTCCAGTGAAAACGATGAATGCGTTCGTCGTCGGTGAAAATAGCGTCTGTCTTCTTTGAGAGCATTGTAATTGAAGTTTGAAAACTCCGTGTCAATTGCTCTCTTGTCACTTCCATCACGTTTGCTTATAAACTCAACCAAACAGAAGGCAGAAGATTCAATTTAAATAATTATTTATCCACGAAGTGATCACACGTTTGTGATCATACAAATTCTACATTGTCTTATTTCAGATATGCATAAAATTTATTAATAAATTTTCTACAAGTTATGGTCCATTATCAACAGAAAAAAAAAATTGCAACCAAGCGCATGATTGATGCAAGTGAGAACTACACGAAAGACAAACAATATTTGAAAAGTCTTTTGTGATTTAAAAATGTTTATGAACTTGATTTCATCAGCTGTTTCTTCTTCTAGTTGAGAAAAGTAGAACAAATTTTGAGCCCCCTACTCCAATATCGGATCCTTTCATCAATATATCTTCTAACTCAATTCAGTAAATCATCTGAATAAATCGAACTACAACGGTTCCTTCTTTAACGAAAATACCTACGCCATACCGTTCCACTGAGTTGCGCCTGCTGATATGCCGCTTTATTTAATCCATTTACATTTTTATTTTATTTATTTATTTCTTGTAGAAAACATAGAATAGCACATTCTCCCCCTCAGAACGAGTTCTCTAATAAACCAACACTTGGAAATTCATCTACGCGATTACAAAACAAGCATGTACTCCTCTATTTGAAATAACTACAAAAAAAAAAAAGTTATTTTATATTATTATTATTATTATTATTAATTTAGGCAGAGAATAAATTCTAAGACTAATATCTTAAAGCACTAGTATCTAAGGCTTTCGGCTTTTATTATTATTAATATTATAATTATTATTATTGTTATTATTATTATTAAAAACTCTACCGCACTTGAGATTTGAAACCACGACGATTGAATTCCTAGTCGAGACTCTTGCCTACTCGGCTATTTTATAAATTTATCGTAAGCTCAAAAAAAGGTGCTCCAAAAGATTTGAGTACATCACTATATCAATTATTTAACCGTAGACGTAACCAAAATTACCAAATGTACGCGTTTTACCACAAAGTGGTCTTCCTTGTCTTTTATCTTCTATGCTATAAAATGAATAAAATGCTCGAATAAAAAACTTCGTGATGCAATAAGTTGCGTTTGCTTCTAATGGAAATAGTAAACATCACTAAAACACTAACCAATGTTTTCCGTAAAAGAATAGAATCAAAGTCGAGAGTTTCTTTCCGAAATGAAGCTTTTAATGATCGAATGTATGTACATTTACCTTCTTATGCCTACCACCGAAGGGTGGCAATATAGTCATTTTGTCATAATGTTTGCAACGCCCAAAAGGAAGCTTCAGAGGCCGTGTAATGTATATATATTCTTGATTAGTATGAAATTCTGAATCGCTTAAGCCATGGCTATCTGTCTCTGTGTAAATTTTTCTTAACAATACTTTTCAGCGAACTAAAAGATGGAAGATAAATTTTATCCCATTCTCTTTTTATAACCATAAATAAAACCATGAAGCGCTAGAGATTTTAATGACGATGGGTATGCGAATTTCCGCCCCTGCCTAATTTAACTTTATAACATATTTGAATGGAATATAAATGTCAAAAAATAGTCCTATAGTTTATTGAAATATAGTTATGTTCCATGCATGCAGAGACTATCCATCTCATCCGTCTTTGATCATAATATACGAATGGTTCCACGATTTTGATACAACACTCTAAAGCTAAGCCAAGTATATATAATTGTAATCGATAGTTACAAATTTGAATAGATGAAAACGAATTGTGGAAAAATGTGCGATGTACTACTTCTTATGGGAACGGAATTGTAATGTAAAATTTATGGCAAATACTCATATGAATCTCAGTAGAAATATTTCCCAACGCGATTTATAAATTTTACATAAAAGTAATCTTAATTGTTAAATTGAGAGGTCTGTAAGTAATTATATATTATGCAACATTTATGTATTGGCTGCAGGTGGCATTTCTTCTTTGCTGAATATAATTTTCCACAAGCAAATAGAAAATTTAATATTCCAGGCATTTTTAAGGCATAATCGTGAGATCTTCCGACGAACTGCTATAGCTAAACAATTTTTACAATAAATTAAATTTGAATATCTATGCATTACAAATGTTTGATCAATGTGACATATTCCTAAACCTCTAGCGAAGATATTGACCGTGACCCGATCAGAATCATTTTCAACACTTATTATGTCATCATCTTGAGACAGGGTCTTAGTGTTTCCATCTAACACTTACCCTAAATATTGAACTTCACCAAAAAAAAAAAAAAAAAAAAAAAAAAAAAAAAAA
>CCAG010014703.1:0-15656 GCA_001077435.1 Glossina morsitans morsitans
CCCCCCTTCCGACTAAAAAAAAAAAAAAAAAAAAAAAAAAAAAAAAAAAAAAACATTTAATTTCATTTGTTTGTATTTATACGTATTTTTGTATTACCTGCACAATTTCGCCCAATTTAAGTATCGATGCGGAAATGTGGTCAATTTAATAGATCCAATAACGTTTTCTTGCGGACGTCGTCATCATTTAACTGATTTGATAAGTTCACATCGATTCCAGATTTTATATTATTCAAAACTATATATATATATATATGTTCTAAAAGTTATATTTAAAAAAACTGCAAAATAAAATTGCTTGTAGATCGCATGTAATGGACATAAATGTCGTTTAAAGATAGACAACAACTCTCAGTTTTATTTACTAAATTATTAAATGCGTTATGAACCGTGTAATATTACAAAAAATAAGCCACATTTATAGAAGTTCAGGTTCTTTTGTCATTATGTAGGCAAAAACTTTTCCATTGAGAGTATCATCCACTGTTGACAATAGTAAACTAGTAAGTAAATTGCTTTTGTATCTTCTTGTCTTCTCTTAGCCTATTTCTCTGTTTCTCTTGCTGTATCTTGAAAGACATCGCAAGCCTTTTCGAAGTGAGCATTCGAGAAATTGCTCACGTTTACAGTGTAATTACGTAAATAATGATAAAAGCGCGTAGAACGACGTTCTGCAGAAGCGCGTAATTTCTCACTACGGCATATAGATCTCAACGAGGGTTCATAGTCCAAATATCGAGCGCGCATATTACGAAACTGATCGGGACCTAGTTCCTCGCACAAAGAACAGCTATAAAAAATTCAATTAAATTAAAAAGAATTATCCAATACATTAAATTTTACCTTGATTTTTTTGGAACGAATAAATTGTAGGGACAAGATTGAGCATCTAAGTTAATCGAGATCGCTTGCTCTAATAAAAAATGGGATATATCTTCTGAAAGTGGCGGCACTAAACGATCGACAACCCCAACCTTTGACTTCATCTGATGTTCACTGCCATTGAGTATACAGTGCTCACTGATTGCTTGCTTGTTGCTTAGTGACGATATGGAGAGATTTTCATAAAATCTACATAAATTGTCAAGCGGTGTTACAAAGTTACTAGTTTGTGTGGCACTATTAAGCCATTGCTTTTTCGGAGATCGGGATTTACGCTTAACAGTTTTTGAATTATTATCCTTTGTCCAAGTACCTAAATCCTGAAGCTTTTTCGATGCACGAAGTATATCACTCAAATTTTCAGACAACAAATGAAAATCTACTGGACATGGTATAAGGCACTTACTATTTTGTCGTGCTGCATAGAATTCAAATAACGAACAATGCATATAAATGGTGGAGTCTTGGATTTCAGAATTGGACTGTATTTCTTCGAAGTCTGGCATTACGTTTACTGCGGCAATGCTGCCTGTTTCCTGTTCTATAGAGAATTGCCTTTTGCGTGGTGAAGCAAAATAACTAAAATTTCCACTGTCAACTTTAATCCGGCGTTTTTCCGAATTCTCGTTTGTTGGTAATGATTTCAACTGTCGACGGTCACCGCCGCTTTGTATAAAGAACTGCAATTCAAGTAGTGTCCTCCTTAAATCAAATTGATTATACAAATATAAGGAGATCAAATCATTCCTTCTTACAGGACAGTTCTCTATTAGTGAAAGAATCGCTAAAAACTTAGTTATATTTAGAACATTCGGAGGTTTGAAATGTATTGTATTCTGCTGCATAAGCTTTTGTAGATGAGCACAATTTGGATCAGAGGCAATAATGATGACTGGTCTTTTGGAACTAGCCGCCAAAGTGTAAATGGCGTCGGTAAAACCAGAATCAGTTTGTTCAAAGACAACGTCAGCATCCTCAATTAATATTAAAGACTTCCGCGTAGTATTTCCCGCTGGATCACCAAAATTTGAATCTGTAGTGGCTGTTAATTTCATAGAAGCTAAATTTGAACTCTTTCGCTTATTTGAATCTTTTGACTTCAAACCGTTGAGCGATATTTTCAAGAGATTTTGACCAGGACAATTTGCGACGCCTATAGAATCCTTACGAATCTGATGTGATTGAGTGGCTTCTTGTAAATCTTGAATTAAACGTTTTCCAGTCCTTTTCATGCCAGCGTTAATTTCTAAAACATTGAAGTTCATTTCATTAGCTAAGGTGAACACAGCGCTCGTTTTACCACTGGAAAGAGGCCCTAGCAAAACCACTGTATTGCCGCAGAGTTTCTGCTGACTTAAGTAAGAGTCGTTCAGATCCATAAAATCAAAAGAATCATTACTTTGATGATTGCGTCCATTTACCGAGCCATTGGTCCAGTATGATAAAAAATCTTTAAGTTGTTTTACAGGACTTAAATTAACCAACACTTGCTCAAGTAATAAAGGTTTATATTTTTCACTAAAAAGCAATTCTCCATTAGGTGCTGCTGTTGGAGGACAACATTCATCGTCTGATATTAATTTCGTTTTAGTGTCAAGCAACGGCCGTCTTGCGTGACGTGTAACCATAAACGACTCTGTAACTTGTTCAGTATCTTGGGCAGTGTCAATAGCACTGAAATAGCGATACTTTTCACGCATTTGGTTGTAACATTTGTAAGTGCGGAAAGGTTCAAATTCCGCTTTCCAAGACTTAACAATTTCTCGTTTATTAACCAAAATAGGTAGGGGGTTAAAACCAGCATTTATTGAAAAAGACTTCAATGTTTTTGCCTAGAAAAAATGTAAAATAATTGCACATATAATTCTAGAAGGCACCAACTATTGCAACTCACTTGAAAACCTTTCACTATGCAATCGGTTAAATTACTTCCAAAAGAACGCCTTGTAAATAACTGTATTCTATTCCGTTGAGTTGAGTGAAGAATATGTGATAACTGTGCTTCAGATCGTAGTTTAATTTTTGTCATTAATGTTGAATCTTCCTTAATCAACATTTTTTGAGGTAGCTGTTGTATGTGCGAAATTTTGGGAAACAATTCTACAGCGCCCTCATAGTTTTGCTCGCATTGCTTCTGTTTCTCCTGCTCCAGACGCAATATTTCAGGAACCCCTGAATGCAGAAAAGCCTGACGTGCCTTAAGTATTTCTCGGTTAATATAGGGTTTTGGGAAAGAACGTACGAATAAAGGCGCTAATTTTTTCGGAGTAGTTTGTGGTGCACCAGCATCGGGATCAAATTGTTCAAGGATGGTGTCGTCCAAGATAATAATGTTATTGGATTCTTCTTCTTTGTCATTGGTCGCATCGTTCGCAAGTTCGTTCATCATATCGTTATGTGCGTTGTATTTTTGGGTTCTCGGAGTTGCTTTTGGACTTTTTTCTAAACAATAATCGTAACGTGATTTACTTGCACATGATCTTCTGGGTCGACCATTAGGCATATCAAGTGCTGCAGTATTTTTTACCAATGTATCTGATGGACTATCAGTCTTTACCAAAGAACTTTTTCTTTTTCGACCACGGGTTTCGGTACATAATGCATCCACAACTTTAGTTGTTTTTACGTTAGGTAACTCTTTTTTTGGAAAATAGCCCAAAAGACCATTCGTTTTTTTTGTAGGCGAATTAAGGTTAGCGAGATATTCAATTGATTCTGTATCTATTTTTGACGTACTGTAACCTAAGGATTCGTTGAGATCAACGGAAACACGGTGTTTTTTTCGTGGTCTGCCAATTCTTTTCAAAGATTTAGATTCCTCGGATTTTACGGCAGTAGAGGCAGTTGGATTCTTCCCTCCATTAATCAGCATTTCCTTAAATCTTTACTATATATATTAGTTTTATAATAGAAACAATTTATCATTTTTTTACCTTTTAGCTCTCGCGTCTAATTGTTCCTCAACATATATTTCACGACCTTCTTCTTCCATTCTACGCTTGACGCCGCCTTTTCTCTCAGCCCATTCCTGAAGTTTCCTTTCGCGTTTAACGTTGAATTCCGAGTCTTCTTCATTCACGACGTCTGGTGATTTTTGCTCTTTACCTGGACTATTTGAACCACTCGATTTGTTGCGAGCGTTCATCATGACTTCAAAAGCATTAGTAACGCGCATATTTTCCTCATTGGTTTCACACTTTTCACTGCTTTCATCTTCAGTCAGTATTTCAACAATTTCATTTCCATTATTTTTTTCATTTATGCCAGATGCAAAGCTCTTTTTTGGAGATCTTTGAAAGTGTTGTAATATGGTTCCATTTCCATTAGAGCTTTGCAATGATACATTAATGTTCTCTTGACTGCAACCTTCTCTTAAAGGTGTTTTTTTATTTTAACTCGTTCTTTTTGTCTATGTTTATGCTTGGACTTCTCCACTTTGCTCATACTATTTTGAGTCACTATTAATTGTGTTGCCGTCGAGGCTTCCATAAGAGTCAACTTCTTTTGCTCTTTCTTACGGCGATGTTTTTCTCGATGTTGTTTCTTCACTGTGTGTAAAACCTCTTCCATATTCTGCAGTATCATTTTAGAATCTACACGTAGACATGACGAGTTCGATGACACCTCAGGCGTTGCTGCGAAATTTACTTCAGAGTTGGTAGTCGGTTTACCGTCTGGTTGACATGCGTTGCTTTCAACGGTACAGGTAGGATTTTCGTCAGTATTCATACTGTTCACCACATTTAATTTAAAAGTAACAATATTAGGACATTTTAGCCCAAAAACTATATAATTGACTTAAAACTAATAAAAAACAAATTGACCTAAAGAAGCAGAGATGGATATGCGTACAGTGCGTACCTAGCGAGTAAAATGCAAACCAAATAATTGGAGGAAACAATAAAACACAAGCTTTTTTCATTCAAGAGCATATTATTTTTAATTGTTGGTTTGTAGAAATGAAAAGTGTATAAACAAATCACATTATTACACGCAACGGTGTGATATTCATACAACAAAATAGATTTCAATTTGAACGAAAACTTTTCACTTTGTGTATCATTAATAATGTGTCTTCAAATTGCTTTCTAAATAATTTACTTTTATTCACTAATATTTACGCAAGCAGGAATATTCACACTTTAAAATTTATGCCTTAAAAACAACTCATTTTACATTTTCTCTCTCGTCAGAGATTACTAAAATTACGATAGCCATTGATACAAATTATGTTATGAGAGATAATTTATGAATAATAGCGCGGTAATGTTACACTATGGCTTGGTAACACTATTTTCTTATCAATTCAATATTTAGAGTAGATTTAATATAGAGTTTCTTGTAATATTAGAAATATTACATCTAGGTTAACGCTTTCTTATGTAACTAGGAGTAGAAGAAGACATATCATTTTAATTTTTTAAACGACTTTTCAAAATCTCGCACTAACATTAATTTTTGCAAAGTTCATAAACGTAAACTATTACCTCGGGACGTATTCACGTCTCTATTCTGATAATGTCATCATTGTAAAATTCTTATAAAAGCGCATATAATTTTAAAATATACTTATTGGAAAAAAAATTTAAGGAATTATATTTTAATTATTTAGAAAGCAACACACAATTTTACATAAACGCATATTAAAATGTTCGTCGCTGGTATAGATGCAAGCAGAAAAAATCTAGGAAAATAAGTATAAGACATAAAATTTATGCATGGTTTTTGCACTACGATCTTACTATCAGTAAACTGTTGCTCTCATCTGATTTATCTTTACCAGGAATATCAACGAAAATTTTAAAGATTTCTTTTATCCGTTATTTTCACCAACGTTATTCTGAGCGAGTGGTGAATCCAATGTTTGAGTGCAAAATTAAGCAAAATTAAAGTAATGAATACAAACTTAATTCTCACGCTTCGAACGTGAATATAAACGTGACGTTTGCGTTATGCGTGGCTTACGACCTGTCAAAATAAAATTGATTAGGTGTATTAAATGTATATAAGGATATGGATTGCTTTGCGTTGTGCGTGAAAACTTCTAAATGTTTTGCGTGCGTTGATTTTGACGATCAAAACCCTGAAGTATTTATGAAAACAAAACAAATTCATATAGTTTATGTTCCAAGCACAATATGATTATGAAATGGTCATTAACATTTTTATTAAAAAAAGAAACGAAAAAACTAAATTAAAGTATATTGTTATCTGTTTCTATATGGAAAAAATTTCTTTCACTTTATTAATTGCGTTTTGCTTCAAAAAACTAACTTTTCCAAGCAATTTTTCGCTTTTGCACGTCATTAACGTTTATGTAACAGAGACTACAGGCCTTTGCTTTAGCATCACAAGCGCAAGCGAAGTGCTCAACAGATTTTGCTTGGCGCACAACCACACGCAACGCCTAGCGCAAGCGATGTGTGTAGAAAAAAAAATCAAGCTTGATTGCGTTAGGCCTTAAACTTGAATACGTTGAGAGCAATGAATATGAATATGAAATGTGTAAGGGGAAAAAGGATAAAACAAGATATTTATCAAATTTTATTTCTATTATTTTAAGCTTTCATTCATTTTGTGATTTGCAATTTCGATTTATTTTTCAAATTATTTTAGTATTTTAAAGGCAAATTTTCAAGTTATGGAATAATTAATGAAGTGTTTGTGTCATATTATTTAAGCAGACTATGATTAGCGAACCAATTGTTAGAAGTCGAAAGTTCTAGTTAATGAATAAAAATAAACCCACATGGACAGAGGAAAAAAATATTATGAAATTTTCTGATAAAAGAATTTACTTTAGTGAATTAAATGTATTTCTTGATTGCATTAAATATATGAAATAAGTACAACTAAATAAAAGATTTGCATACTCAACAACGAAGGTCGGCGGTGTATTCACATTCTGAGAACATTTGTGACAACCAGAAAGAAGCTTCAATAATCCCTTAAAGTATATACATTGCTGACAGTGCCACTTAAATATGTTTGCCTATTCGGCGCTCTGTACAGTTGTTTCTCTGTTCGAATGTATATTATCTATGGTAAACATTCTTCGCTTCGGAAAAATGAAGATATCGCCCTCCAATATTGACAAAAAAATTTGGAAATGATCTAAGTCGATCAAAGCACATGCTCTCAAAGCAACCTGAACTGAAAACCCCTTTGTTTTCTAATTTTTCTGCTAATAATTCATAAAATATATATATTTTTACTTCTTTTTTTCTACAAAAATAAAAAAAATCAACCTCGCCCACTCAATACTAGAGAGTACGAAACTTTAATTTTACCTTTTTCTTTTTAGGTTATTTTTGGGATAAGGGTCATGAAACTCACTTTTTATAGCATTTAAACAAGTTATGGTCTTTCAAATATTCTGAGGTAAAAATGTCTGTACATTTACGTCACTCTGTTTACCATACACACGGCTATGAAAGTATGGTTTTCGGGAAGGTACAAAAGCTATCTGTTCGCTGCCTATTATACTGATGTAAAGAGAGAACTTCCACATGTAATCAAAATTCTTAGCTACCTTCTTCGATTCATATTCAATAGGAAGTGCTCTGATACAGTTGCCAAGCTGTTTCTTAATATTACAATAATATTGATGTAAAAATAATTAAATTTAAATGTCAATTTTAAATGAAAAAGGGAACTATTGCATACTCTCACAATAATCTAAACACATAAGAAGTCACAATCCATAGGTAACCATTTAGATGATACTGAAAAACGTAGAAGTGGTTATCCAAGTGAAAGAAAAAGTCTCGATTTAACTGAAATGGGCAACTGATTTCAATGTTTATGAAGTCGTTTTTCGATAAGTTCATATAATATTTCAAAAGTTTGTGGATTCATTCTTACAGCATCTTTTAACTTTTCAGGCTCGGGCAGAAATATATGTTCAAATGTTGGTGTAAAAACTTCTTCTTTCTATCCTTACATTTAATGATTATTTTGCTTTTTATAGTTCTTTTAGTGAAGTCCCCCTCTATATTTTTTCTTTTTAATTTTGTATTTCAGTAAAAAACACAAACTGCTTTTTCATCTTAACATTAATTGACTTATTGTTATTTTGCATATGTAGGTTGAGTATATTTACGTTGATTCCTTTATTCTAAAACCATATCTCAGTTGTTTACTTCTCAAACGATAAGATAAGATAGAAGAGCGAGGATTTTGTTAACTATTTGCGGCCTGATATGTCGAATAAGCGGGGACCGTTTCGTTATGTTATACCTTTGGCTTATTATCAATCATTTCAAAACTTTTGCCTAGATTCCGTTAAACGTCTTGTGTCAGGCGAATTGGCAACACTAATCTTGATGAGTAAACACATCTTTTTTCATCTTGACAATTATTTGGGGACTTTTTGTGTTTGTGATTTATTTGCTAAAAAGCAGAAATTGTGGAATAATAAACTTCTGTTATTATTTCACACAAATCACCAGAAATATACGTTTCTAAAGTAAAAACATTATTATCATAAAAATTTTAAATTTTTCAAAAAATTTCAAGTGTTTACAAGTCAAAATAAAAAAATTTAAAAAACTGATAGAAAAAATGGAAAATCAAGAAAATCCACCCACAGACGAGGATGAATCCCAAATGGATCCAGTTCAGTCAGTTAATGTGCATGTCAATAATGTAATATTCAAAGAACAAGTGACAAAAATTAACGGCAATCAGTGTGAAAATGTGTTTGCTGAAAAATCAAAACATGATGGCATACATGATAAATGTAAAATTTTACGGGGCAAATTGTCTAATCATTTACGTTCTGTTGAAAAGGGACAGGAAGCAGCCAAACATTTTGGGAACATTTCGGCCACGAATGATGTTCGCGTTAATCAAGCAATGAAAAAATTACGCATAAAAATATCTAATGCCACGACCAGCGAATCGCACACAAATGGAGGAAGTTGTGTGACAAATTCGCATAAAGTAAACTATAAAGAGGTTCATGCGTTAGGAAATCACAAAACAAAGCAAGAGCTTCTAAAAATTGTCACTGGCCTTCAATTGTTGTTATCTAAATTGACAATAAATAATCATCCGTTAAAACGACACGCACAACATCTAGCTCAGAACATACCACATTTGAAAGACTTCCCATTGTTTGACATGCAGTCAGATATTGATTCAAGGCCCTCTACCTCGGCTGGTAATCGTAAACATTATGAGTCCGAATCCTCTGCGAATAATAGACCGCGTCGAGATTCAGAGATTTCGAGTGTGAGTAGTGCGAGTACGCAAAAAGAAACAGTTGCCACGGCTACCAGTGCTAAGATGAATGGTGAAGCGAAAAAGAAGCGTAATCGGAAATCGAAAAATAAAGAAACGACTCAGGCAAGTGAACATGACTCGTTTGCCAAATATGTGAACGATATAGTGGCTGAATATTTGGGTGAAAACCAAATGGAAAAAATTGAAAAGTTACAATTTTCATTGAATGATATTGACCATTTGGAGGCATATGCTCAAAATTTAGTACAGGCAGGCTTAGGTCGTATTGTTGAAGAAGAGATTCGTATTAACCGTAAGAATAATCGTCAGGCTTTTGTTGCTCTGAACACTGACAGAGAAGGTGGTGAGAGGGATGGCTTTATACTATTACCGGTAGCACGGCGGTATGCTTTTGAAGGTGATGTTGTTCGAGCTTTCGTCATGAACTCCAGTGGCGGCGGGAGTTGCATGACTCAATCGCAAAACTCAAAGAAGGCTAGGAGAAAATCAGACAACATATTTGGCGGCAAAGATCACTCATTTAGTTTACAAGAGGAAGAAAATATATTTGATGATACTGAATCCTCGCCAGATACTGAACTAGAGGATGTAACCGATTTATTGGATACTTCAACTGTGGTGATTTCCGACAACTGCCCTAAAGCATTTGTTATTTCTATCGTCAGACAAACTGAATTGCGCCAAATTGTCGGTACCATTTGTTTTAAAAGTTCAACCAAACTAATGAACGAAAAAAGTTATTATAAATTACGACCGCATGATATGAGAGTACCTATGATGTATGTCCCTGTGGAATCATGTGCTGACCATATAACGCCGGAAAACAAAAGCGAAATTTGCGGCATATTGTACTTGGCTCAAATATTGGAGACAGACATTAACGGTCGTTGTATAGGCGAGCTGTTGAGGCCGGTTGGCAAAGTAGGTAACTTAGAGGCTGAGATCAAAGCTATATTATTGCAAAATGGATTAAAGGATGTGCAGCCATACGATCAAAAATATCAAGATATGTTTGATAGACCTTTGTCACCTATCAGCGATAAAGAATTAAGTACACGTCTGGATTTGCGACAGCAATGTATATTTACCATTGATCCGTTAACAGCTCGGGACTTAGATGATGCCGTTTCTATCGAGAAAATTAACGACAACGAATACGAAATTGGGGTGCATATTTCGGATGTGTCACATTTTCTTCTCGAAAATAGCGACTTAGATAATATTGTAAAGGAAAGAGCTACCTCAATATATCTTGTTACCGAAGTAATACATATGCTACCTCAGTCCTTGTGCAGCCGTTGCTCATTATTGCCCGGTGAAGACAAGTATGCATTTTCGGTATTTTGGCGTATGAATTTGGAGGGCGAACAGTTGGATAAACCACGTTTTACGCGCTCCCTGATCAATTCATGCTCCCAGTTTGCTTACGAGCACGCTCAAAAAATTATAGATAATCCAAATGAAAACTTTGATGTTCACGAATTGCCAGAAATTCACAATAACTGGACGCCTTCAGATCTAAGGTGGAGAATTATAACTTTGCATAGGATCGCACAAAACCTAAGAGCTGAGCGCTACGAGAAAGGTGCTTTATCAATAAACAATCCCAAATTGCATTTCACTCTCGATGCTGTAAGTGGTGAACCGGTGTCCTACGAGGTCGAAAGCCGAGAGGAAGCCAATTTCCTTATAGAGGAATTTATGTTATTGGCCAACCAATCGGTAGCCCGTTTTATATATAATCATTTTCCGGATACTTCAATACTGCGTAATCACGCGTCTCCGCTTTCAAAATCTATGAAAAGTCTACGTGAACGCCTATTAGGTTTGGGATTAGATTTTGATATCAGGTCTTCAAAAGCAGTTTACGCGAGTATGCAACGCCTATGTAGAGAGGCGAGTGATCCGAAAGCCATGGATGCATGTTTAAATACATTATTGACTAAACCAATGGCCCGTGCTCGGTAAGTTTTCTTTTATATAGTTGTAGAAGTTGACTCACGCTTGTTTGTCCTTGCAGTTATTTTTGCAGTGAAGGCAAGGCTGAGACTGAATTTTGGCACTACGCTTTATCCATACCAATATACACACATTTTACTAGCCCAATCAGGCGATATCCCGATATTTTAGTGCATAGGTAAGTCTAAGCAAAAGATTTATATCAGTCTTTGCTTTTATCAAACGAACATTGGTATTTCGCTTATCACCCACTCACTTATCGTTTAGTTACCCTGTAGCGATTGCTATATTTTTCGATTTTCGTACACAATATTTGTCATATTGTCATATTGATTAAAGATGGTTTATCATGTTTATATTTCAGTAGTTATCAAGTAATATAAAGAACATAATAATTTAGTTGTTAATGTACCGGATGAAAGTGTTATTCAAAAGTTAATTGAATCAATTAGTAGTAGTCGATTTTTAAAGCTTGGAATGCGTATGACAAGTCTTCATTTAATGTACGAAATTCCTTCAAGATTTTTTCCTCGCCACTTTTTGCCGAATCCTTGAAAAAAATTTTCATTAACTTTTTTGATTTAAAGACATTTTACTTTTATCCTTTACTTACCATAAATTTCATTGAAGACAATCGATATAATAAACTGCCCATAAATTGTTGTATCTTAGTCCATGTGATCCGATTTTCCATTTGAGCTGTTTGTTCAACAGCATTTCTTGCTAAGTCGTAGAATGCAATCATATTTTTTAACATTCCGAACGTCTTATAGAAGGGACAGTAGCAATCATATGGCGAGTAAGAGTTTTGCTGCAAAAAATCATCTTTCAACATTTTGGCTACTTCTAATGTGATCTTGTCAGTTTCAGCTAAAGATGCTTTGCCTACTAACTGTACAATTTCGGATAGATCTTCTTCTTCTTGTAAAATTTCCCGTGCTTTGACACGTAACGGTACAAACCCAGGGAAGTTTTTGTCATAATAATCGTCTAAGGCTCGGGTATATTTCGAATAGGATATTAACCAATTAACAGATGGGAAATGTTTACGTTGCGCCAGCTTCTTATCCAGACCCCAAAATACTTGAACAATACCTAAAGTTGCCGATGTTACGGGATCGGAGAAATCACCGCCCGGCGGGGACACTGCACCAACGATTGTTACACTACCTTCTCGTTTCGGATTTCCTAGACATCTGGCACGCCCAGCACGTTCATAAAACGAAGCCAATCTAGATCCTAAATAAGCGGGGTAGCCCGAATCAGCTGGCATTTCAGCCAAACGACCGGATATTTCACGCAATGCTTCCGCCCATCTTGAAGTAGAGTCTGCCATCATAGAAACATTAAGCCCCATATCTCGAAAATATTCAGACAGAGTGATCCCAGTGTAAATTGATGCCTCCCGTGCGGCAACCGGCATATTGGACGTATTAGCAACTAAAGCGGTACGTTTCATTATCGACTCGGTAACACCGTCAATTTCGATAGATAGTTCAGGGAAATCACGCAGTACTTCAGACATTTCGTTGCCTCTTTCACCGCAGCCCACGTAAACTATAACATCCGAGTTTGAATATTTGGACAAGGCTTGAGATATCACCGTTTTTCCGCAACCGAAGGCCCCTGGTATAGCAGTAGTGCCACCCAGAACGCAAGGGAACAATGAATCTATAACACGTTGGCCTGTTAGTAAAGGAAGGTTGCATGACCATTTTTCCGTGACCGGCCGAGCCTGACGTACCGGCCACACTTGTAACATCGTATGACTTGTCTTTATATCGTCGTATTCAGTCTCCATAATAACATCATCTAGAGTATAATTTCCAGGCGGAGCTATGAAAGTTATGCGACCTTTTGAACGAGGATGTAACATTAAACGATGTTTTACCAAAGTATTTTCGTAGACTACGCCATATATATCACCTCCAGTTAAATTACAACCTACGCGAACTCCTGTGACTGGGGTGAAATCCCAATTAATGTCGCGTGGCAAACTTGCAACATTGATACCCTTTGGTATAAAAATCAGCTCAGTGACATCTCGTATAGAACGCAGAGGACGTTGAATGCCGTCAAAAATATTACCCATTATACCTGGGCCCAATTCAACGGAAAGTGGCTTGCCGGTACGTAAAACAGGATCACCTACTGTCACGCCAGAAGTATCTTCGTAGACTTGTATTGTAGCCAGATTACCCTCTAGACGGATAATTTCGCCAACTAATTCAAAGTAGCTCACTCTAACTAGTTCGTACATAGCAGCCCCTACCATATTATCAGCGGTCACAACTGGACCAGAAACGCTATAAACACGTCCGAGATTTTTCTCGTCAATATCAGCATAAATTGATCGTCTCTCCTGACGGGTGCGTTTCGCTTGTTGATAACCTTCGCAGGTTATTGAAATTCCTGGATCTGATTTTGCTTTTTTGTCGTTACTACTAACAGTTGCGCTTTTGTTCTCTCCATCGCGTTTTTCTTTTGTCTCTGATGATATCAAACTCTGGTCAGTATCATCGTCGTCCATTTTACTCTCGCACAATTAAATTAATTCTTATTTACAAGCAGCCGATATAGTTGTGTTCAAAATATTTTAAATTTTCAATAAAATTATTTTGAATTCAAAATTTCATAATTTTTTTGAATTTCATCGGTGAAAATTATTTTGACACTGAACGCACAAGGTATTTGTGATGCTATCTGTTATTGTGAACGTTTTGAAAACACAGAGGTGTTTTACGATGAGAAAAAAAAATTGTTAATAACTCCCTAATAGTTTTTTTTATTGTTATCTTGCATATTTTTTAGACTATTGGCTGCTGCCCTCAACTATTGCCCGCCACCCCAACGCACCAGCGATGAATTGCATTATTTGGCTAAAGTGTGTAATGATCAAAAGTTTAACGCCAAAAATGCTGGTGATGATTCTGTTAACCTATTCTTTAAACGTTATATCAAAGCCAAACAGTCGCTAACCCTCAGGGCTGTAGTTACTGAGATCTATCAGCATTCAGTTAATGTCGTGACGATCGAAACGGGTCACACTATTGCGATTAATTATAAAATGCAAAAGGTGCTTGTTGATACCACCCATGTGCCCTCATATATTACGATCACAGAGAAAAATTCTACAAAGCTCCCGATTATATTACAACTTTTCTCAACGGTTGAGATCAAGTTGGTCGTTTGGGATAATAAATTGTGCGGTTTTTTGGCTTCCCCGGATCCTAAACAACGACATTTGAATAGCATGGGATCATCATCGACCTCGGCAAAAAAGGACAAACATTATTGTAGCATATCTACTAATGATATGAACGGTGACAATATTCATGTAACAGCAAAAAATCGCTCTAATAATTCTGTGTCCGAAAATGAAGATAGTAGTAAAGCAACTACCAATTCCAATTCAATAAGCTCAAGACCGTCTAAGAAAAAGAAGAAAAATCGCCGAATATATCAATGGTATACGATGCCCTCTGAAATTCCCGAACCTAATTAATTTGATTAATATTACATTTGTCACTTTTTTAAAAGTGACACATGTATGCGTTAAGGCGCATATTTGTGTGCGTATGAAATTCATATTTTTAAACACATATTTTTTTACCTATAAAATTTTATTTTAAACTCAAGTAATAATTAGAAAAAAATCACAACGACAGGATAGTAAAAATTATCTATCTTTTTTAAACTTTAGAGTTTATTTGGACTTTTTAACCGCGTAAAATTTATATGCCGCAATTAAGAGAAAAAAAAAAAAAACAAATTATTGTAAAAAACAAATTAAATTGAATCCGATGAGAGAAACAATTGTCAATGGTAAAAATTTCACTTCTGCTTTGTTTTAATACTACTGTAATATTTCCTGTTTGTTTTAATTTTAAATAAAACAAATTGTTCTATTTTCAAACGCATCATACAGCGAGTTAAATATTGGACATTTTTTATAGTAAAAATTGTAAAGTTTATAGATCGCTTCGGATCACTTTAGATTAATCAGTTTACATTAACTTTTAAGAGCTTTTAATTATAAGTATTTTAATCTACTTTTTTTTTTTTAAGTATTGTTCCGCTTCTCATTTGAACTTTATCAAAGCGTTCAATAAAATCAACTAACTTACATATATGTTAAGTGTGTTGATAAAGTTCGATTAAGGTACGGACCAAAATAACCTATTTTTTGTTGTGTTCTTGTAGCATGCAATTTTGACGTTCAAAATGTTATCGCAGTAATATTATATGAGCAAAATATGATATTTTTAAACTCGCTCCTTATTCGAATTTTCAGACGCTTACTAAAGTTACTTTATCTTCTCTGTGTGAATTCAATGTCTTCTTCATTTTCGATTAAAAAATATCCGAAATGCGTAATATTTTCCGTGTCAAGTTGCATTTTCTCTTTAAAAAAAGCCAGAGTGATATTCACATATGCAGATTTACATCTCATGCGAAAATCAGTAACTCAGTTAAACACTTTGGCGAAGTTTGATTAAGAAATTGAAATACTTCATCCTGCGATTGTTATTAATTGATTTAGTTCTTGATTGATATTTTATTTCCAG
>CCAG010014706.1:0-85731 GCA_001077435.1 Glossina morsitans morsitans
GTTCGAATTGCTCTGCTATGAATCAATTTCTATCGTGAAACAGAAAAAATTGGAACTTTTTGTCATCTGAAGGTTTACTTTTCGTAGAAACGGTAGATTTTTTTCCCATACTTGCCTTGCATGGAAAGCCCCATATATGGCTGTATTTCAAAAAATTGACTTTACATGGTTCGAATTGCTCTGCTATGAATCAATTTCTATCGTGAAACAGAAAAAATTGGAACTTTTTGTCATCTGAAGGTTTACTTTTCGTAGAAACGGCAGATTTTTTTCCCATACTTGCTTTGCATGGAAAGCCCCATATATGGGTGTATTTCAAAAAATGGACCTTACATGGTTCGAAATGCTCTGCTATGAATCAAAAAAAAACACTTCTTGTCATCTAAAGGCTTACTTTTCGTAGAAACGGTTATATGGGAGGAGTTGCTTGATCTAAGTTGACCCATTTGTTACTTAATGATTTTTACTGAGAAACTTTTTCAAACCAGTCACCTTTTCTCACACAATCACATCTTGAAAATAAAGCGTTCAAGCAAAAGTGATCGGGAAAATTCGATTCGATCCAAATCGTCTTCTGGCCGACAAAAATTAATTATCAAATTTTATCAAAATATTGTGAAAATTACAATCTGTAGGCAGGACGTAAGTAGACCTTGGCCATACGATCAGGCATGTTTGGATCGATTCAGCAATGATTGAATACGAATTCTCAGATTATAAAAGCCGTGCTTCCACCTAACCAAAATCAAAAGCATTTGCATTCGATTTTTTGAAAGCGAACACGATACTGATTCTCTTGCATAAACCGACTAACAAACGAAGATTATTACTTGTCTTCCCTCACAAAAGAAATACGAGTTTATCGTAAATATATTTCTCTTAGTAAAGTTAATAAATGCTTAACTATTGGTTCACAAGCTTTGTTAAGTGAAATGAACCTTTAAATGGCTCTTTGGTTTTTTCTTAACCTAAACCTAATTATGAACTGATTGATGTAAATGTGGAAATATAAGAAATATAATTAAATAATAGTATGCCGTTTATAACCTAATCCTAATAAATATACTTTCTAGCGATAAATCATATCATCCTCGCTTTCAACGCAACAAAAACGCTTCAAAGTCGTTTAGATTTATTATGGAAATTATAAGAAAACGCTGTGAGTGTGAAAAAAAGCAAACTGAAATGAACACAATTGTAGATCTGCATGAAACTGTACAACATACTACGAACATATCTTTCCGGTAGCAGAATGAACACACTGAACGGACGTATAGATATATATATATATATGTGTATTAGCGCTGTGCATGTCCTTGGTAACAAAGTATATATATATATATATATATGTATATATATATTATGCGTACGTATATGTAAGCGTAAGCATTAGAAGTTATTTTTCCACGTTTTGGGCGAGTGCCTTTATGCGTTGATAGGCTTAATAGATAGTTTCTTGAATTGTCATCGTTTGTCATCAATGTAATTGATAATCTGCTTTCTAAGCATAATCGGCAAGTAAAAGAAAAAAAAGTAAAAAAAAATGATAAATTTAGGGAAAATATGCCATCAGGGCATACGTAAAGAAAATTGAGTAATCGAATAAGTGTAAACACTAAATAATCGCGAAAGCATAAATGTTGGAAAGCCGTTAATGTGAATTGATATAAATGCTAAACAATTCCTGACATTTGCTGACGTCATATTGTTTTTCTTCTTCTTTTCGAACACAACCATAAATACGGGCCTAAACAAACTCACACACACAGAGAAAAGAATTTCTGCTATAGCGGTAATGCACCCACGCTGCACGCCTAATCAATACATATCGTTCGTGATGCATAGCTTTATACATATGCACTATTTTATATGTGTATTGTATTTCAATTCAATTCATTTCAATTTTGCTTTTCCGCTCTCTTGCTCTCTTTCGTTGCTTTTGTTTACATCGGATGTTGTATGAATCTGCCATTTAATAATTTTTATTAGGCGAATGAGCAATGACGAGTCTTTTCCATTTTGATTCAACTCTGTTGTTGACTCGCTCAATGCATTTTAAAATGAAGAAGAGAAATGTAATAAAAGTAATCCTTATCATCACTAAATACGTACGTAGTGCAGTAGCAACGAATCTTTACAGTGAAATTCATCGTTGATCATAAGGCTTTGTTTTACATCGGGAATCGGTTTAGCAAGCTCAAACAAGATACTAATCGCGTAACCGATTTAAAAAATGCAAAAATAAGGTTTGCGAAAAGAATGAGGATGACACACTAGACCGGGAAGGAAAGATATTAGACCCGATTGTAGCTTCATATGATCGTGACTGGGTTATCTGACGCGGCTGTTGCACTATTTATTTATACGAAAAATCGCTTCTAACAATAGCTTGGCTACTAAATTATGTTCCTTTTCCGTAATAGAACAACAACTGCATTCATTGGGACTTATTGAAGCATTCAGGGGCAGTTGTTGTATTAAAAAAAGGAAAAATGAATTTCAAGCGCAATCAAATACGAAAAGAGCAAAGCCAACTGTATTTCTATTAATTTTTATATTATGTACGAGATTTTTTCCCTGCACACACAGGGCATCACGGATATGAAATTTTCGTTTTGAATTTTTTAATAGTAATAAGTTGTCAAGGTCGTACGATTGTCGTAGTTAATTGCACGGAATAAAGTTTACAAATTGGGGGCTTTTACAAAGAGTTTACAAACTTCTTTATTAAAAACATCTCTTTATGTCACTGCGTCAGTGTAATGCTATCTTAGTATTGCAGCGAGCCCTTACGGAAAAATCTTATATACTGCCTTTAGAGAGTTTGTTACCGTGAAAACTAGCGCACATAACCTTTGCATTATTGAAACTTCTTCTGCATATATTATAAAAAAGAGAAAACAAAAATTATTCGATAAACTCAAAATTGAAGCCTGCTGTTCACGAAGGTTCACGTGCTATATGGACAATTTAACAATTAAGAATACAAAAGTTGAGTTGGAGAGCCAAGTGTGTGCGTCACTGTTCTCTACTTTGAATTGAGATAAAATTTTTGACCAACAAATAGAAATGCAGTGTATCGGCCGCACGCAACAGATGCAGTTCTTATGGTGCAACGATTCTAGCGTTTGGGTTCTAGCATAATAGGTTCATAGACGCAAATAGAAAGAAGATAAGGAAGCCCGAGCTTAACGGGCAACCGGCAATGGAAGAAATCAAATATATTGAGTCAACTTTATAACATTTTATGGAAACCAAGCATAGTTTGGCTCATTACCAATACACACTCACATTCATAACTTGAAACCAACGTGAACGTTGAGCCACACAGCTTAAATGGAAATTGCTTAAGTGAGAGAAAACATCAAAATAGCACGCAGGGAAATGATGGCGAGCAAATCCTGCACCCTGTCCATGCTACATCAACTTTATGATCCAATTGCCAGGTGATTACATAGAAGGCTGTTGTTTCCTTAAATGGAATGCAAATATTTTGTCTTTAAATAAAAGATTCCTTGTGTGTTCAGAATAATGCTTTCGTCATGGAATCATTCATTGTGAAAGCAAGTCTTGTGCAGCTAGAATTCGAAATCATTTTCTAAATCGATTTAAGCTTGTCTCTCTGTATTTTTATGTTTCACTTACATTTCGTTCTTTTAGACGGATGGAAAGACAGACGAACTGTAACCAATTCAAAATATGATTGCGAATCGATCGGTATAATATAAGGCGAGACTATCTTACAAGTACTTTTAGATTTCATACAGATCCGCAAAAACTTCAAATGCCCTGTAACACAAGGGATGCAGAGTATCGGGACATGCTGGATGGTCGAAACAGTATTGAGTTTTGGAACCAAGCTGAGTTCATTTATTTTAATCAATTCTCAAACCGAATTGTGGCCTAACTAATACCATCCCTACCATGAAGCCTACAGTTTTGCGCCAGATGAATGGTCACAAATGTCTTTCCCTCACACTACACACCACCGTATATATACTATATATAGAAAAGTAGTTTCTTTACAGACAATCGCAAAGTTGAATACACCAATTATTGAAAAGGTCACGTAGAGAATAGGAATTTAGTTAGGGACCGCCATAGGAAGGAAGAGAGAGCGTCGTGTTTGCGGTATCTTCTCATGTTTACTTTAACTACTAAGAAAGGCGAATTCAAGACTTGCCCTAAGATGAAAATATGTTTTTTTTTTAATTATATATCACCTTTCGGGTGGGAAAGTAAAACGATATTTATATTGCAATCTTGGACACATGTCATCTCCAGACAACGTGCACAGCAAAATTTTTATCCAAGCATTATAGTGAAATGTCACTCTGGGAAAAAATTTCATGCCGAGGCTTAGAACCTGTGGACAGATAGCGCAAATGTAAACGGCCGCATAGACCCAATAATTAATAAATATTCTTTCAGAGTTTTTGCATTTTCAGGTTTCTATTGTTGCAAATGGGGCCAAGTGGTTGTACACCTATTGTAGTAGTATCATATTGTACTCTAGTATCATATTGCAGTCTTGGATATAACAGGCAAAAAGATTATATTATATCTGGAATATCCTTTGTCTTCCTCTCAAAAATAATGCATATCATGCTGGTTTTTTTTTTTTTTTTTTATTTTTTTTTTTTTTATTAACTATCGATGCGTCATTTAGGCGATTCAGAACAATATTTGGAATAGAAATTTCAGAACAACATTCTGCTTTCTATCACGAATATATTTGAAAATATTTATTCGTACGAACGAATGAAGCTAAAAAGCAGACAAAATGAAGCGAATTCTTCGGAGTTAAGCTCAGTATTGTATCTCGATAGCATATACCTATATATATATATATGCGATATATATAACTTAGGATATTAGCAGTGTATCTACTACATTTGGGAATGACAATCGAATAATATATTCCCATCCTTCAACATACGGATATCCACGCTTATATATACCCTTTCATTCTCTCTCTCTCTCTCTCTCTATCTCTGAAAACATTCGCTTGTTTCATATGCACTTATGTGCATTCTGTGTTTAGATATTTGATAAATAAGCGAAAGCAAAATGCATTCGTTTATCTAATACTTTACCTCAGATTTTGTCATAGTTTCGAAACGCGCCAATATTTCTTTCACAGAAATTTTACACTCTGTTGGTTCTTCCAATATGGTCTCCATACGACCCACAGAACCACTGCTAGCTACGCTTGAACGACGCGCTTTGGACACATTTAAAACGCCATTGCCACATAAGTTATTTTGTAATTGTGCCGATACCGCTATTGTTGTTGTTGGTGACGTCGTCGACGATTTATTCGTGCTTTGGGTTATATTATTGACAATTTGCTGTATTGAACTTAATGGCAGTTTGCCCGTCATCAAGTCAATAGCGCTTTGCTCATCAATAGAATCGCTATCAAATTTATCGGACCATTCTTGCGTTCCTCTATCATATAAACATTGATTATTATTGTTGTTGTCTTTCATTAAATCTTCATATTGCAAGCTATCCTTAACACTGTCAACATGCTTTTCTGTGTCTTCAACGGTATTGTGTTTATTATTGGCATCATTATGACCATGATAGCTATTACATTCTTCGTTCATGTTGTTTTTAGTTATTTGCAGTCTTTGTTGTTGCAATTTTTCTAGTTCGTCTTCATTTTGCCAAGAATTATAAAAATCGGAATCGTGACTTAACGAAGAGCATTGTTCATTGAACTCACGTATAGTTTCATCGGTCAACTGATCCAATTCGAAGTGTCGATGAACCTGTGCCGATGTTGTGCCCGTAATGTGAGCTATTTCAGCATCGTCTGAATCTGTGTAGATATCATGATTTGATAAACGTTCATTTACGCAATTAATGTTGTTGTTATTATTGTTATTAGCACTATTATTATTATTATTATTATTAATATTATTATTATTATTATTATTGTTGTTACTGCTATCGTGATTACTGTTGTTGCCATTTTCATAATTTTCATTATAAGCACTTTCTGGTTCAGAGAAATTATTTAGCGAATCCAATGAATTAGAATTATTTCTCTTTAATTGGTTTTCAGTCTCACATTCACTGCATTGAGGATATTCTACTCTTGCTTCATTGATTGCAGTTGATTGAACAGTTTTATCCATTTTATGCTTATCATCGTCTTCTAAACCATTCATCAGCTTATGTCGATTGTGCTGCTGCTGCTGCTGCTTATCATGATTCATTTTGCTTATTAAAGATTCTACTTTACTAAAAATACTGCTAAATTTATAAGGCATGGTATTGTGATGTGCGGGACCTTGCCCCGCCTGATTTCGAGGTGAGGATTTAACGCAACGCAAACTCTCCGACATGATGCTCGAACAACGATTACTCGTTTCACCTGTCGCTGGTTTTTTTTTTTTTTTTTTTTTTATTTTTTCTTATTTTCACTACCGTTATTGCTAGTGTTGTTGTATAACTGCACCTGGTTACATTAATTCATGGTCTTCAGCATATGCAGAAAAACATAAAAATGTACTCAATCTTTGCACCAATTTCATTAATGCTTTTGGTCTGACCGACACGGACTAGTCTACCATTATTCATGTTTGCGACAATCATAGTTACACTGACAGTGAAAGTTGCCTTAGAAGCAATGTTTTGTATTTTTATATGAAAGCCTTATTTTGTCCGCGTGTGTATGTTGCTGCGTCTCAGTCTGTGTGTGGAAAAAAAAAACAAAACGCACATACACAGACGCATTAATCGCCGCCGCCAGTCCTTTTAACTTTAACATTCTTTTAATTGCAATCTGATACGGTCACCGATATGTTCTTATAAGGTGAACATAGCACAGCACAGCACAGCACAACACAGTACGGGACAGCACAGCGTAGCATAGCAGAGCATAGAAGTGTCACTAAAATTTTCTAACCGGATTTACTCGTATATAAATTTGTATGTGTATGTGAATGTATGGAAAATCTTATTACGTTCGCATTCATTTCTCTTAATAAATATTTAAATTATTTGTTAATTTATTTATTTATGCATTGATTTATAAATCATTTATAAATCATAACAGACAACATACAACAAAACAACAAAATTAAATAATTTACAAAAATAAATTTTATAATAAAAGATTTCGGTTAAATTAACTGTTATTCCTTCCTCTATTTCTTCTTCTTATTCGTCTTCCTTTCTTTTTTCATCATCATCATCATCATCATCATCATCATCATCTTTTTCCTCTTCTTCTTCTTCGTCTTCTATTTTGCGAAAACCCCACGATCTTCAAATTTGATTTGCTTTGCTTTGCTTTGCTTTGCTTTGCTTTGCTTTGCTCGCTTGTTTGTTTTGTTTTATTATATGTATTCTTTGCTTAATTCCCGTTTTATAGATGATCGCGATGATCGCGATTGGACATGTTTTCGTTAACTGAAAACATAAAAACGCCACAACGAATGCTTGACCATTTCACTGAGCAGAAATCAACGATGCTTAAAAACGGACGAACATGTATGGAAGCTCATGTAACTATGAAAGCACGTATAAATCAGCGCACTTGTATTGAGTGAAATGTATCTCGATTGATGTGTTGTGCATATATGCATATGCATGTATGCATGCTTTGCATGTATCGTAGTTTTGTTTTATTTCATTTTATTTTTCTTTCTTCTTTTTTACCTTTACATACATAAATACATATATATGTATACATGCATAAACACATTTACACATATTTATATATATATATATATATATATATATATTGCATTTTCATTGCTACGTTAGCCTTATTCAACACATAACTTTTTTTTTCTCCTTTTTTTGTTTTGCTTTCAGTAAATTGCAACCGTAATAAATGTGCACATGTAAGCAGCTATAGTCATTAACTTGTTTTACCAGTATTTTAAATAATATAAGATTTTCAATTTCTGCATTCAGAGCGATGTTTCCCTCCATTATGGCCTATGCTTGTATACTGCATGTATACATACATGTTGTATATATCATACATAAATAAAATACTTTGACGTTTAGATTTGATTGTCTTCAAAATTAGCTTAATATCATACGAGAATACATGAGTACATGCACTTAAGCTCACACCTGTAACTATAATTTTTTTATATGTTTGTTGGCAATTTCCATACGAAACGCCAACGAAACGATACCCAAACATATTAAAACAAAAGCTTAGCTCTCTAGCTCTTTGCTTTTATTAATTCCATGAATCAGGTTCACATAAGTCATCACAAATCGTAAACGTACATGTAAAAGCGCATGCACACACACACACATACACACACGCATTCAATTTTATACATAATTTAGGATTAATTACAGCAAACGCAACGCGAACTATACAAGGTTTTAAGCTCAGATAGGCGTCACTTTTACATATAACATACATATATATCTACAATAGTGTAGAAGCAGATGGGCGATAAGACGGTGCCGACATTAAATGTTGAATGGTTAAATATTAATGGTTTTTTTTTCTAACTGCAACAACTATAAAATTTTTGACTCGCAAAGCGAGAAGATTCGACAAAGTTATGTTTCCTCAATTTTCGGCAATTTCATGTTCACTTTATATCGAGATTTTTTATGAATTCATCGTCTTCTGGTGAAGTGAATTTACTTTATAATTTCATTTAAACTGGACAATACCGTCAGATGTTATATGTACCCGCTTGAGACTTGAGGCGAAACTATTAAATTTCCTCGAGTTTATTTGTACGAGTTGAACGACATATCGCTGCACAAATTTGTAATTTTATTCAAAGCAGATTTTTCCAATCAACATACATATGCATACATACATATACATATACATATACAAATGTATATGAATAATATTGAAACAAACCCATACACATTCGAATAGATATTTCAAGCCAGCATTCACTTGTAATTTTCGCATGAATAGCAAAACGCAAAACGGAAGTGCACAATAAAGTTTGATACGTATATACGATATTTTCGTCTAACATTATATATCGCTGAATATGAATCAAAGTCAACATTTTTAAGTGCAAATAGTTGCATGCTTAACGTTGCAGTTGTATGTCAACTTACAATCAAGTAAATGAGAAAATCTTCATTCATATCGCGATAAAATTTAGCCATTCACCATGTTATGTAAATAAAAAAAAAAAAAAAAAAAAAAAAAAGCAAATTTTGACTCTTATTTATCGACATTAAATGGGATCGGATTAAAGCCGTTCCCACAACTACCACAAGTTTGAATGTTTTTTATTTTCTGTTCTTTTACAAAGTCTTTCTCAATCTTTATGCCTTTAACGACTAGGGCTAGGAACGCAACTACATAAATAAGAAATCAGTTCATTTGCATTATGAACATGTATGAACATATATATATATTATATACATATATTAGAAAAGAAATGATCCCTTCATTACGAGTGAACATAAATTTTAATTCATTTAGCACACAAGCGTTCATTTTATCAATACATCTACTCATGAATTTAAGAATATAATAAAAAACGTTACTTACTTTTCTAAATTCCTGTACAAAGCTGGTAACCATCGCCTGTATCGCTGCTGCTCTAGTGGCGTGTAATGCCACAGTTTTACCATTACGCAAATTTAATTGCAATGACGCCGGTCTCGGCAACGTGATTATGTTTTGTATCTCCGAGTACGGCATAGATTGCACAACAATCAAATAATCGGCGTCACGTCTCGCTAGAAAAATGCCATTGTGCGATATACCCATAATTGAGACATCCGAATATTGTGGTGCACCTTGAATTGGAAACAGACGCGCAAAGTACAATGGCCACTCACGAGCTAAATCTATAAGATGACGCTTCACAAGTGCACGTACATTTTGATTGTGAATCGTGTCTACTGTAACACCGTGACCGCTTAACATGTTTATAGCGGCCGTCTTTTCTTGTGGTGAAATACGTAAAGAGGGCGTAATACCGAAAACGTCAGATATCACTTGGGCAAATAGCAGATCGAGAGCTACTGGAGAGCCTATAGGCTCGTTCGGATGAAAGACTTCTTTGCGAACTCTTAACTTCCATGGCACACGATTATATGTAAGGCATGCGTTGGCTGGACTTTTGAGAGAAGATGGTGCGAGAACAGGCGCTGGTACAGCTGGTAGAGGCCATTCATCTCCTACATCTACTTCCTCATCTCGCCGTGTATTCTGCGACATTGTTGTTGAAGCTGAAGTTTTTCTTTTCCGTTCCTTTTCATATTTTTGCGCCATGTGAGTGCGGAACGTAGCTGGCGTACTATTATTAGGCATAGTTGTTGCGCAAACTATTCTCTTTTGCTCCAATACTGTCCCTTGATATGAGTACTTTCGTTCAATTGTCGATCCATAGGCATCAGAGCGGTCAGTACTAGCAGTAATTACTTTAGGTGGAGCTGGTTGATAAACTTTATTGCTTTCCTTTTCGCGTTCCACTTGCCGCATTTCATAAATTCTTTCACGCTTTTCACGCTCTTTTTCGCGTTCACGATCACTACCGCTTGATCCTGGTCCTTCGACTTCCGTGCGATCCCACACTGACTCAGAGAAATCATCACGATCTCTTGATCGAGATCTGGAGCGAGAACGATCCCGCTCATGTTTAATCTCTTTTTTAAAACTGGTTTCATACACCATATCCAACTTAGCTGCCTCTGATCGTCCCCAAGAATCATAAACATTTTTCGAATCTTCTGCGGTATTCCATTTGTGACGTACCCCAAAAGTGTCCCTTTCTTGACGTTGTATAAATGCCGGTACATCTTTATTTTGACCTCTATAATCATTCTCCTCCTTTTTTGTTGCTTGGACTGGCGGACTCTTCGGTACGGGTGGCGGTGCTGGTGGTGCTACATTGGGCGGTCTAATAGGGGGTGGTGGTGCTGGTATTGTGGGGGCAGGTGGTACATGCGATGGCCAATTGGGCTGAGGTGATAATTTGCCTTCCATGCGCTCTATTTGAGAACGCACAGATTGCACATCCGGCACAGTGATTTCCACGTTACCGAAATGTCCACTTAACTGCTGTTGCAGCATCATTTTGCGTGTGTCTTCCAATTTGGCAGGAGCTCGTTGTTCTGACTTAGTACTGACCGTTGAACGAATAGAATGTCCAGCTGTCACCTGTTCTAACCGTTGACGCATTTCCGAACTTAACTTTAACTTACCAACACTACCTGGCGGTGGTCGATCGGCTCCGATTTCAAAACTCTTTTTTGTTGTCTTAGAGGTTTGTTGTTGAATTTGCTCAAATACTGGCTTATTATTCATATTTTTCGATCCAGTTTCGACCTTAATTTGAGTTCTAACAATTTGTGTCGCTAGTATAGGCATATTAGCTGCTGGGGATGGACTCTTCGAATTATCCACTTCATATTCTTCCCATTCCATTACGGAACCCGCTAGGGATCCATTGCTACTATTTAACTGGGATTGAGGAGTTGTCTTGCGCTGATTTTGTCTCATCTTAAAAGCAAAAAAATCTTCTTCCGTTTCAAACTGTGGCCCATCCTGCGGCGGAGGCCAACGCCACTTTCCAATTCTTACAGTTTTAGCACGACCATATGGATCTAAGAAATGACGCGTTTCTGACGGATCTTTGATTTCAATAGGTGGAGGCATTGGAGGAGGTGGTGGCGGAGGAATTAAAGATCCATTACTTTCTGAGGAAGCCTTACGATTGCGTTCATTTTCTGAAAATTGAGAAATTCGATTTTTAACACTTTGTTTACGAATGTTTCTTTGCGGTTCGGCAGTTGTTATGTTCATCTTTGTCGTTATACTGTTATTTGCACCTGGCGTTTGCTGCACTGCAGCTAATACTGGTATGAGAGGAGGCGAAGTAGTACCAGCTGCCGAATCTTGCTGACTGAGTAAGGTTTGCAAAGCCTGATTTTGAGCCAAGAGTTGCTGTTGAATCTGTAGATTTTGTGCCATAGCCGATTGTAGAAATGCCCTTTGCACCTGATGCTGATATATAGCTGGATCGGCGTCTGGCGGAATATTGACTATTTGCAGTAAACTGTCAGAGTTGCCCAATAAGGGGCTTATAGGTCCGATAATTGGAGAAGTGACAAAACTACTTGTAGGTTTCTGCGGACTATGTGTAGTTCCACCTCCTCCTTTAATTGTTTCTATTAGATCGTTTTGTTCTGTTAAAACTTTAACAGCGTCGTTAACAAAAATTGGTTTAAACAGTCCAGTAATATATTCATCCAGATTCGCTGAATTGGCTTCTCCGCCACTTTTTTCTCCACCTCCTTTAATTTTTTGACTTAAACAAGACACGTTCCACAGCATGTCTTCATCAACGAAAGGGGCTTCGAAAAAATCATTCTCATCTCTGTATTCGGCCGATTCACCTCCACGAATGCTAGCAGCCAAAGACCTGGCATCTGAAAGTTCGTCTAAAGAGCCATCCAATACGGGACTAAATAAATCATCTAAAAATTGGTCAACATCCGATGCTTGAGACGGTACACGCACTCGGCGTACGTGTGATGCCAAGGACGGAGCTTCACTAGTGTCTGACATAGCAGAAGAACGTGTTGCATATTCCGACTTATCCACATATTTACTAGAATGGGAACCAGCGTGTGAACGACGTCCAGCGTATTGAGATTTTTGATAGCGAGGTCCTCCGTCCTTACCCATATTTGGAGTAAGTCGTTCAGCAGAATGATATCGGTCGTTTAGACGACTTTCGGAAAGACCAAGTTCGGTTAAGGGTTCTGGTTCTGTGGAGGGTTCCAAGTCGGTATCATTACCTGCGAGCAAATCGTCTAATGATTTCGACCTTGTTTTTTCTTGTTCAAAGTACCGTTCATTTAAAGCTGAACTTCTGGAAAGTAGATTCCTAGAGTTCTTTCGGATCGGTTGTTCATTGTTTGAATCAGAAATTGGTGATTCGCTGATTGGATTTACTTTAATCTTCGGTGGTTCTGGCGGTGGTACTTGGGGCCTTTTAGGTGTACTTGTTTCACTTTCTGGCATTATAAGTCTATTAAACTTTGCGCCTGTGGTCATCAAGTCGCTACGCAGTGCTGGAAAGGCGGGACAAAGTTCCTTTTCAGATATTAAGTCAAGCACATAATCTAAGCCGCAGGAGTCACTGATCAATTTTCCGTCATCAAATACAACTGTCCAACCGCGATTAGATATTCCTAACGTTGAAATAGCTAGAGAAGCGGCTTCCTCGCAAGTAGTCCACGAATCAATAGCGACTGTTTGAATAACATCATCTGGTAGCGTTAACGCCACTGCTATATCGGACAAGCGTGTAACAGCTCGCCATTCCACCCACGAAGGTGGAAAATTTCTACAAGTTTGTGTATTCGTGCTTCCGGTATTGCGAAGAATTTTTTTTAACATAATATCTCGGATAGAATCAGGAGCATTGTCCACAATGAATTTGATCAAATATTTACTAAATGCTGGTCCAGGCTGGAAACAAGATAAACTAAGTGCCATCAATTGCCATATGCGCATAGCTTGATCTTCATCAGCATTATAAACTTGATTACACAACTGAACTAATATTTCATCGCGTAATCCACGCGAAGAGAGCCCTTTATGAACAATGTAGTCAGATAAGACCTTTTCTTTGTTGCCATCCATCATTTTATCATTTGTCCAACGCAATATCAATTTGAAAACTGCTAACGCGTTTTGAAAATCCTGATCTCTAGAAGCGGCTCTAGTTAGAAAAGGTGCAGTAATAGGTTCCCTTCGTGGAGAAAGACGCAGCCCGTTGCAATAAACAGAACTAAACTTTCCAAAAGAAAACTGATCAAGATCCTTAGGCAAATCGGCGGCGACAGGCGGCCCAGGCACCGTACCTACTACTTTCACTAGATGACGGTCGCCATGCAAAGGAGTCCAACCATCAATTTTTGAATATATAAAAGCCAATTCCGCTGGAATATCTAAATAAGAAAGTTGACTGCGTTCCAAATTCTCTCGGGCTAATTTCTTAGCTTCACGTTCCTTTTGAGCTTTTTGTGCCTCTAAGCGCCTCTTGTGTTCTACACGCAATTTTTCAACATGTTTGCGTCCTAATTTACCACGCCACAAAGCCTGCGCTTTCAACACCGCCTTCAGTAGTGCTTGGAAATTTTTACGCTCACGATACCCTTTCCATTTTGCTTGTATTCGAATCGCAGCCAGTTTTTTACGCGAAATAAGCCGACGCACTAACATACCGCGGACATTCTTTTGAATAACTACAGCGGCTGTTTTTAAGCAATCGGAACGTCCAGTTTCTAGTATACGATGTAAAGCTTCACGTAAGAATATTCTAGTAGCACCTAGTTGGTAATCTGGCCCTTCAATACTAGTGCTGGGCATAGATTCCAACAGAATGCGGCAAAGTTCTCTATATGGAGTTCCTCTTGGTAGCGGTGTTCTCATCATATGACGATAACGTTCAACGAAATGCTGAAATCGCAAACGCACCGGATAACCGCGTTGACGTATACGAATAGTATCAAGCATGCCTAAATAACGCAACTGTTGAAGCACGCATGGCATATCCATTTTAAGAGAAAGCTTCTCGTTGTTTGGCTTTATGCAGCGCACAAACCAGGGATTACAGCGACCCATTGATTGCAGCAGCTGTTGCAAGGAATCTGAAAAACGCGCCGCTACTGTGGGAGTGCGCGGTTTCATCGTCACAAAACGACCATTGTTTCCTTTGGGCAAAGTTTTTCCAGAATCCCGTTGAGCTCTTAACTGTTTGGTAAGATCTACCACTAATTGAAGTTTGCTCGAACCCAACAACTCCAACACATCGCTGCGTAAAGCATCGCGATTTTTATCCAAAAAACCGTCAACGCAATACCAAACCTGGCCGGCATAATGTGTAATGCCGAACTCTTGAGCTCCTATACGAGGTCGAGAGTACAATTCATTCAAAGCATGATTGTAGTGACATTTTTCCAAGAAACTCATATCAGATGCTCTGGGAAAGTTTGATTCGTCATCCAATAAATGGAATATGCCCACAGGCTTTTTTGCCAGAAGATGTATAACCGGTAAATTGTCATCCCATGTCAGAGGCGTCCATTCTAACCGCTCCCGGGAATATTCTGCTTGTTCCAATTTGAATACATGCTTATTAAAGTAGAGTTGCAAATTTTCGTTAGCATAGTTAATGCACAATTGCTCGAAAGAATTTTCAGCCAAATCCTCGAAACCGAAAATATCCAAAATCGATATGCGATGAGCATCATGAGTGCCTCCCTTCTGAACGATCGAATTAATACGAGATACCAGCCAATTGAAGAGACCCGCATACAGAGCCTTCGCAAACGCATCTCGCGAATCAAGAGCCTGATCTATTCCTAAAGGTGTGTGAAGTCTTTCCGACCGAGCTTCTGTAATACGACTGGTTAAAGCACGATGTAAACCTTCGGCTGAAATGTGTAACAGGTGTGCAGCCCATTTAATTTCTGCATCCGAACCAACTTCAACACCTTCTTGTCCATGACGTAATTGACGGCGATGGAAATAAACATTGCCCAAGTGAAGTACTGACGCCAATACACGTATGATACCTTCTCGTTCTCCCTCAGAAACACCAAGAACTTGCATAGCACTTTGCAATGAACCCCAATCCACACGACCGGGCGCACAATCAGTAGCCCCTTGATTCAAATAGAAATATTTGTCAGCTTCCAAAAGACCATATTTGTTACGTTCTGGCTCACTCAAGCCACCCAACATTTCATAGAATACATGATAGTTACGCTCCCCGGGAGCTTGGGTAACAATGCGAGATTTCTCCAACAAATATTGCGTAATTTTAGCACCAACTATAGCTCCATTCTTGAAATATACTTCCAAATATTTACCGAAACGGGAGCTATTATCATTGCGGGTGGTACGCGCGTTACCGAAGGCCTCTAGTAAAGGCGCAGCTTCAAGAATTTGTTCAGTAATTACCGCTGAAGCAGAACCCCCACCTGGTACTACCGCCGCCAAATATTGCATAACGAGTTTTGTTGACTCGGTTTTGCCCGAACCTGATTCGCCAGAAATCACAACAACTTGCGGCGAAGGTAATGCAGAATGGGCAGCAGCTCCTATGGCAAAGAGATGCGGAGGCATATTTCCTAATGGCTTTCCGGCGTATTGTTTGGCCACTTCCAAACCATATGAATCCGGAAACATTTTATACGGATTGACTGCAATCAAAATACTGCCAGCGAATGTATAAATTAGTCCTTTATCATAACGTAACCGCAAATTCCATAGTAGAGAGGCTTCGTGTAAGTCATCTAGCATAGTCATATCTTCGACCCCGCTACTATCCAAATCTTGACGTGGCCGCAGGTTGCCCTCACCTGGTTGCAAAGCAAACGTTTGAGGCTAAAAGAAAAAAGTTTCAAAATTTTACCATTACAAGAACAACACAAAACGCAATGCAAAGCATTTGAAATTATGAGAGTACACAAACATGTCTAGCTAGAACATCACTGCAAAGCATTGACAATCTCTTGACACTCTGTGGATAACGATTTTTGATTTTCCGATCCAAATCAATGCAGTGATGCAAACGCGACACATCCGCTTTAGGAAAGTCCTCTACGCTGGGAGGGCGTTGACGTCTTAGAACGTGCGGCGACAATATTGCTACCGATGGCGAAGATGCGGGACTAGTAGGTGTTATTGACCCACAACGTTGCCACGGTTCCAAATGAAAGCGTACAATACGCATTTGTTGGCAAGGACTTTTTCAATTCCCACACTTCTACAACGAAAGCAATTTAATGCCTGCAATATGCAATTGTTGTTGGGATATGTTCAAAAAAAAGAAGGCAGTGTTACGGTCAAATGATCCGTTGATTTTATAAGAACAACACACAGCTAATGAACGTCTTTAATTCAACTAATACGAATTTCTTTGGCTATGAGCCAAAAGAGGCTTCTGTCATGCAACATCAACATCAGCACCATCACATCATATGCACTTTTCATGTACATATGCTTAAACCCAAAGAGAGTGTACGAGTATTTCTAAGTATAAAAATACCCACATATAAAAAAGAACATGTTTTACTTCTTTCTTTTTTTGTTTTATTTCTTTATTTGTTTTTTTTTTTTTTTTGTTTTTTTTTTTATTTGTTTTTTTTTTTTGCCTTTTGCTGAAACGATCGACTCCTGTCTATCAATTGAGATATTGAAAATATTACTTTCTGCGATCTTTTGAATTTTTTTTTTTTTTTGGTTTTAAATATAAAATTCAACATTAGTCAAATCAGACAGATAGACAAAATAATATCTAAAAAAAAAAAAAAAAAGAAGCAAATTAACAAAAAGACTTTTTTTCATTTTCTATGAAACGAAAATATTTCAAAAACTTGAAACGGTTTTCATGTAATTTTAATTAATGTAATTATAATTTCATTTTTCTGAAGTAAACAATTTGCTAATTTTGTTTGATTGATTAAATTGTAAGCATACACGACAACGAGCGAACATCTTGCCCATGCGAACGAATGTCAAGCGTAAAATTAAAAATCATTCATTCAGCTTTCGATTAAAAACTTTGTAAATTTACAAACAAAAAAAGAAAATTAAGTAAATAAATAAATGATGGAAAAAAAATGGTAAAGTGAATAAGTAAAACGTACCTTATTTTTAATGAGAGCTTGTACAACTATTACTTGGGCGGCGCGATGGACTTCTTGCACTTCGCCGGGTATCGGATGACCCATTCCAGGATCAAACCAAACTAAATCACCTTCAGACCAATCCATGATGCAAATCAATAATTCAAGTCTTTATCTTTTGCGCTTATTCTTCTCGATTTTACTTGAAAACTACTCGAATGCAACGCATGACTCTGTAAAGATACAACCAATGAAAGAAAGAATAAATATAAGAATACCAAAGATGGTCAATAAATGCGACGCTCAAATATGCCTTTCATTTCACTATGCCTTTACGAGACGATCTTTTTTATGAATAAAAGTGAAAAAGAAAAGCAAAAATGGAAATTTTTCCATTTTGTTTTTATTTATTTATTTTTTTTTCCTTTGCGAGCACTTCTGTATTATTTCTTTCTCTGAGTATTTATTTTAATTTTCATCCTATTTTATTTATCAGTTTAATAGTTAAGTTTTTTATGCGCCAGAAAAACACAACAAGACGATTAGTTCAATGGAAGTGTTTTAAAAAAAGAAAAAGAAGTTTAGAAACCACTCCTACCTCAACAAACTATCCGATACCGATACATATTATGTATGTTATGATATAGTCATATAATAATGTAAGATGTGTAGGTATAGCAAGAATGTGGAGAAAAACCAATCAATGACATATTGATGCAGGTGGTATCTCCGCAGAAATTGTAAATTGTAAAGCACGTGGGTTGAGTTTGATATGAAAACAAAACAACAACAAAAAAAGACAATATCTTGGAAATTATAATTTTCATATTTATTGCATACTCAATTCAATATTTAAAAGTTTTGATCTTAATCAATCCTAATAAATGATATTATTCCGTATTCAGTGTCGTGCAGTGATCGTACGAGACTTTCCCCCATTTTATTGCAATAATCCATTGAGCAAAATTTCTACTTCAATTGTTTGATTTAATATTAGTATTGTGCACTTTGAACAATAATGCATACCAAATGGCTTTCCTAACAGTAAATCTGACAAATGTTTGCTGAGCTAGTTGCTAGTAGTTAGTTTTTTTTTTTTTTTTTTTTTTTTTTTTTTTGTATAATGTGTGAACTTATTAAATAAATAAAACTCTCGAGCCGAATGTGTTTATGATCTTATAATTGGCCGCACCTTGCCTCGCCTTTTCGCTCAGACAGACATACACACACACACACACACAGAGAGAGAGAGAGACAAATCGCAAAAGCAAAGTAGCAAGGAAAAAGAAAAACGCACATTAAATTGTCAATAAACCTGTAAGACAGACTTTTGAAACTGGAAAATGGCAAAAACAACACACAACATAAACGCACACCTTAACAAATCCATACAAATATTCATTCATACATATACATACATATATATATATATATATATATATATATACAAACATGCATATATATATAAACTAAGGAGAAATGCTAATAAGTTCATACACTTGTTCATATTTTATTTTATTCGCTTACAACACAGTGTACACAAAGAAAACATACCTAACCACAACAGAAAAGCTACGACAAGATTGACCGCATTCCAACAGATTGTAAACGCATACGTATGCATGCATACGGGCCATATGCCCCGCGCGTTCTCTTTACGCTTTATATTTTCATACACATATACATACACATATACATAAATAAACAATAATAGCTAAGGTATGAAAGTTAAACAAAACAAAAAAAAGAAAAGAAATTTATAGAAATTAATATAACTTCAGTAATACTCTAATAATACGCGAATAATACGCTCCCTCTCCACACAATTCTCTTACTTTTTTTATTATTTATTTTTGTTCACAACATCACATCTCTCCCAACTTTTATATGCACTTAGTGTATGTATGTAAATTTTCACGCTTCATATTACGCACACTACTTTACTGCGAACAAATAACAATATTTCCGAATTCAAATTCAAATTCAAATTCAAATTCGAAATTATAAACATATGTTAGCTAGCAACCTTCAACCAAATCAAAGACGCTGCTCCGATACTTGTCGCGAATTTGCAATTGTACGGACGCATAACTGCAAGCATGGCATACGTATATTAGAAAGCAGATTCGTCAACCGTTCATATGTCTTGTCAGTAGAAATGTTTACATACATATATTAACTTGGCTTGCAATTTTGTTTTTGTTGTTGTTGTTGTTGTCGTTTAATATGAATTCCATATTTGTAAGTGCATTAATATGACAGATAGATAGTATTATGCTAATATACTGTTATTACACATACACTCGCATAGTTTTTCATATACTTATTTATGTATATCGCATAAAAAAAAAAAAAATTTTCACAACAATTTTCTTTGACAACAGGTTTCCCCAGACTTTGTTGTTAAACATCAAAAAAGCAAAAAAACATGAAGAAACGGGAAATTTTTTTAAAACGCATAAATAAGCAGATTAATCGGTCAATTCTACCTAATTTTCAGACAATCGTTTTTCTTTCGGAAACAATATTTCCAAAATTTAAAAGTTAACCAAGTAAGCTTTTAATTAACGCTTTATAGAAGGAGATAAGAACTTCGTTCTTAACCTTCATTCGCAATAGGGCAATGCCGATAAAAAGGGCGGTTTTTTTTTATCTTTCAATAGATGCACCACCATAACGCACTTAATGATCAAGCTGACAGTCTGACAGATATATACCCGAATGACAGAATTCATGACTTTAAGAATCGATTGTTCGTTCCCTAGAGCTGCACAGTCATACACCAATCATAATTCATGTATGCAGTAGTCCCGGCACCAGGTGGGGGAGGGAATGAAATAAATTTGGAAGAAGCTTATAAATATTTACTCAAAAAAAAAGAAAATTCGCGATTTCTTTTCTAAAAAAAATTTGAAAATATTTTTAAAGTAATCACATCTTCATTTCAAAGGCTTGAAGGGATCCTTGAGTTCGTTATGTTATTCAATAAACCAAGAGATTATCGGTTACAACATATTTCCCAAGTGTAATATACCAATGATATACACCTTCGACTTTCAATCGTTTGCCTGGAGAGATTAATTGCGTCTTCAGAATAAACATTTCTAACGAGCTCCATCGAATATCTTTTAAATTTAAATTTTATATATTCTGCGCACAATTTTCAGGCGATTTTTTGTACAAAAAATTCAAATCGATGTCATTTTATAATGAATTTAAAAAAAATAAATAAAAATCCTCTCATGCTCATTAGAGAAACATTTTCCGAAAGTGTTAGGTTTGTCGGTATGGTAAGAGAGGTTTGTTGGCGCGTGGCAAGGAAAAAGAACTGTTCTACGAGACTCCTGCCACACTTTCCTTTTGTGTCTTTTTCTTTCTTTTTCAAAATCTGCAACAATTTTGTTTGCATAGACTTTAATGCTTGTCCCTTCAATCGCGTAAAAATCGCGTACATTTAACAGAAAATGTTATAAGTTTTTGTTAAAATTTTTATTATAATTTTTCTTACATATATTAGTTCAGAATTTGCAATGGCTGCGATTTATAGTAGAAGAAGAATAGTAGCAGCCAGATGACCATTAAAGGTGTTTGTCCTTAGCAGCAAATAGAGAAAGAGAAACATTCATTCAGACCTTATCGAAGCTAGCCGATCTTTCACTCTGAATTGATAACATTGCGCACAACTAACATAACAGTGCTAAAAAGACTTTAGTTCTCAGCGCCTATGTACTTGTGGGTATGAACTTCTAGAATGATGCATGTATCAGACAGTAGCAATACAGTTCATGCACACTTGTTATTATTCATGGTTATACAAAAAAGAAGAAGAACAAAAATTGTGGGAATAATCCTTATGACAGGCATTTAGTAAAAGTTTTAAGATTTTAATTTATGTACAAGATGTCAGTTAGATAGATGAACGACGTACGTAAACAATTCAGCAAAAGGATGCATTTTTTCCCGTAAACATATTGCAAAATGTATTTTGATGCGTTTTGTCATCGGCAAGCATGTAGCTGTAGCACATGTCATCGCATCTAAATACGGGTTCTGCAAACAAGTACACTATACAGGACTTGGCATTGACATTTTCTGAAGAACTCTGAAGACTCAAAGGTCAACTTTTAACATCTAAAATGTTGAGGTAAGAAGCAAAGCATTAGTTCTTTGGCGAATGCGTTCATTATTCATAAATAAGATGCGAATGAAATTTGGCAGAGTGCATAGAACTTACAATCGTCGATGACTTCATCTTTGTACATCACACACATTCTTATGTGCCACCTAGTTTTCACTTTTCACACGCACAGAACGAAAACTTATGCAAATTATGCGGATTCGAAAAGAAGTAACGAAACCTTTTTCGATAAATAAATCGATCCTGCTTGCATTACACACAAACGTTTGATACACGATAGTCAAAGAGCGGATACGGCTCCGTTTAGTTAGAGAATTTGAAACTTTGGAATTGTAAGCAATTTGCCGTTTGTTCTTTTCCTCCAATCGACCGGAGAGACTGCTCTTCTTCGTTGGCTGCGAGTCGTTTCAATTCAAGTCTAACTTTCTTCGTTTATTTTTTATTTATTTTTCCTTTTTTTTTGCTTCTATTTACAGATTCGAGATACACTTTGAAAAGTTCACTCTTTCGCTTTTATCAGAAAGAAAATTCAAGTACTGTACAAATTCGATGATAGCAAATGCTATTTTCGTTTAAACACAACAACAACAATATACACGCATATACGTATAAGCAGGTCTATCAATATGCGAAGCTTTATATTAATGCTAGTTAAACATTCATTATATGCAGCATTGCGATGTTAAGCGTAAAATTAATATTATCCAGATATGTTAAGAGTACATTTTTTACACTTGACTTAAATGTAAATTTTTATTCATTTTCATTACGATAGATTCGTGGCATAATTAAAATTATGTTTGTCTATTAGAAATCTTGTTGCGCAGAGTTAAAGATATGTTGGATTTATCATTTAGCTTGTAACACAGCAAGTAGCTTATTAGCATGATTATATATATTATTACATTATATATTATATATATACTTCATTATATATATACTATATATATATATATATGTATATATATATCGTGACTATAAAATTGTAAGCAAATGTCTAGTAAAATTTGTCAAAAATTATCCTCACTTCAAGCTCTCCCTCTCCCTCTCATTCTCTCGCTCCCGACGCCTCATATACCACCGCTTCGTCATATACGAAAAAAGTTGAGAAGTTGAGTTATTTTCAATAACTTGCAATTTTTAAAAAATATCAACATATATATAATTGTTGTTGCTGTTGTTGTTGTTGTTGTTGTTGTTGTTGTTGTTGTTGTTGTTGTTGTTGTTGCATAAGACAAGTCTGCTAATCAATTTACAACTAACAAGGAATGATTCCAATAGTTATGTTGAATATTTTGATGTAGTTGGGATCAAAAAAGATTCGAGACTTTTTCAAACTTTTTTCTTTTTTCATTGAATAATTTTCGCAAGTTAACAGAATCGTCAAAAAGTGGCCTACAAATAATAATAAGATAAAATCGAGTACAAGAAAGTATTATACAAAACGGATAAGGAGAAGTAAAAATGTTTATTTCTCAACCATCCATATAAACGACGAATAAATAAATAACCGAAAGCAATATTTTATAGCTAACTGTCCTACTTTTTTACGCGCAAGATTACCGATTGAAGAAGTCATCTCGGCAACAAAGCATCAATCACACACAACTCGTAATACTTAATATGAAAACTTTCGCTTAAGTGCTTCACTCTTTGCAGCGAATATATATCAGCAATAGCAATAGCAACAGCAGCGCCAGCAGCGGCAGCAGCAGCAGCAGTAAGACGACCATTCATTCTCCTTTTGCTTCATATCAAATGTAAATGTTTAAAATTTTTTAAACTTATTACTCGTAAGTTTATTCACTTTCAACAGCTCTTTAAACTCTTTTATCTTTTATGTATATATATATATATATATATATTTTTTTTTTTTTGTTGATTTATTTTTTCATAGATCGATTCGGCGATAATTTCAAGATATTTACTCGTTTATTTTTCATGATTTTGTTTTTATTGGTTTTTCATTATAATTAAAACTTATTTTCCATTGAATAATTTTGTGGATTCAATTTGATTATTATATCAAATGAATGCGTTTTCGTTCCAAGATTGCATGTTTCGTTTGATTATAAAAATTAAACGAATAATTAATCGAAAAATTGTTTTATTTTTATTTTTATGAAACAAAAAATTCATTCATTCATTCATTATCAATGTATTGACAAAAAAAAAATATGTAAAAAAAATTAATATCAGAAAAAAGAAAAAAATAAAAATATTTAATCAAATTATAAAACAAGGTCACTAGAATAATTTACTCTTTACTCTCTTCACTCTCTCTCTCTCTCTCTCTAAAGTAATGAAGTCATATGAACTTTGTTTTAAAGTATCGGCAGCAAATTTCTCCTTTTCTTGCAAATTGTTGCCCTTTTTTTGGCATGGCATTTGAAAGAGTGAAATAAAATTAATTACTGCGACGACATACATCCGTACATGTGCATTGCAAAATACAAAAAGCAACCGCCGATAAAGAGTTTCACTATTAACACTTAAATAATAATCGAAACGTACGAAAGCCTTTCCTCTTTCGAGACATACTTTGAAAGCGAACATAACATAATATACAACAATGGTAAAGAAACTGATAATAGCATTTAACCAAACGTGTATATATGTGTATGCATGTGAAAAATCATTGATAATTAATTATTGAATTGAACGACTGCGCGATAATTGTTATTTGATTGCTGATAAATTGAGAATTCATTTTAATTTTTTTACTCATTCTCAGCAGCGTGGAACACCTGTACGAAATATTCAAATTGAGATTTCGAAATGATCTTTCACAAAAAGGGAAAGAAAAAAGAAAAACAGCAAAGTGATATTATTATCGCTGTAATGTTATGTTTGCCGACATTAACTGAATATTATTTTATGGAAATTTCGTCCTCTGCTTTTTATTTAGAATTTTACACAATAATAAAATTTCTCTTTTCTTTGAAATTTTTAAACAAAAAAAAGAAAAAGTGTTTTTTATAATATCGTATCTTTAAGTTTAAGAATAATCAAAATGATAAAGCGAACAAAACGAAAAAAGAAGAAATACAAAACATTTTCACAGGCAATCAACAAAAGAATTCAAAAGTAGCGAGAAAAAGACGAAAAAGGAAAAAAAACTAAAGACTTAAGCAGCAAACTTCGAATGAGTTTTTTTTTCGTTTTTGTTGTAATTTTCTTTTGAGGTTTCCTGTCCGTCTACCAAATAACTAAATGTGTCTTTTTGTACATATTATAAGACAAGTTTTCTATGGATATGTCAACTTTTATTTGGGTGTATGTATGCTTTTTCAAGCCACTGATTGATTGATTGATTGATTGACTGATTGATTGTTCAGTTATTGTTGTAATACATAGTTGCTTATATACATGTGTGTGTGTGTGTATGTATGTATGTGTGTGTATGTGTGTGTTTGTGTATTTGTGTGTTTTTATGTGTATGCATTCATGGTTTACTTTTTATTATTATCTGCCGGAACCAGTTCTCTTATACAATTTTACTATAAATTTTCTTTTTTGTATTTCTTCATATTTCCAGCTCTGCATATTTAACTGTTTTTTTTTTTTTTTGCCATTTATTATGCGTAAATCTATCTACATATTTATGTTGCTGACTTGGACGTTGCCTTCTTAGTTTTACATTTTTTTTTTTTTTGTTTGTATTCCAACTTTTGTTCCGCTTAAAGTACAAAAAAGAATTCATTTGCAATATGCTGTAAAACTAGTGTACATACACATGCTTACGAATGGATTATCAAATTGAAACTCCAACGTCTGGTGTAACATAAAGTAACACAAAGTAACGCAAAAGTTAAATACAATAAAAGACGACTCGATTTATATTAAATTTGCTTAGCACAAGCACTTTGCGAAAATTCAAATTTTACAAAACATATATAATTAAATATATTGAAAATTTCTCCTATTAATGGGAGAGAATAGGAAATTTTTAATAAAAGAAATGATTCGATCACGATTACGGCACATTTTAGAAGAGAAACTTTTCGCATTAATCAAATAAACGCGCAATCATGTAAAAAATAAAATAAACACTTAAATAAATAGAAGAAAAAAAAGCAAAAAAAAAAAAAAAAGTGCTGACGCTTTGCAAATTCTTTTTCAATTCGCAAACAATAATAAGCATATTTTCAATATCAAATTTAAAGTTTGACTGCAGCATTTTTGCAAATACCAAGTTAGTCAGCTAGTAATTGAAGTCGAAACGCGCGTATAAAAGATGAAATTTTCAGAAATTCACAACTATATGACACTATAGGATTTTCTATTATCATTATTATCATGATTATTATTATTATTATTATTATTATTATTATTATTATTATTATAATGTAAAAATATATTATCATGATCATTATTATTATTATTATTATTATTATTATTATTATTATAATGTAAAAATAAGTCATAATAATAAAAAAATATAACCTGTAATAATAATAATAATAATAACAGCAACAACAACAACGACGATAATGATGATGATTATTTTACTAACTATGATAACATTAATAATAAAATTCAATGAAACAAATTTTAATATTAATAAGAGCGAGAAAAAAAATTGATACTTTTTTCAAACAACAACGACCAGTTTCCTATATATATATATATATATATATATAAGTATAAGAATATTTGTAGGCACTCGTCATCATCAGTAGATAGAAACTATTTGCTAAATGCATGAAATGAAGGAAACATGCAAAGCTAGTCTATGCATGAAGCAGTTAGTAGTCAGTGCAGTCTTTTTCTCTCCAACGATAACAATAGGAGCGATAGCACCAACACCACACCTTCTACAACATCTTAATAAGAACAACAATAGCAACAACAACAACCACAACAACAACAACAACAATAACAATAATAATAATAATTACGAAAATACCAAAAGAATCAAATTGCAAAAGATGGCTGCTGCCGCTGCTGTAGCTGCTGTAGCTGCTGCTGCTGTTGCATGCATGCATGCAATCGTTAGCCACCGTATTTGTGGTTCGTATTAACTATGGCTTGTAATTCATTTCATTTGAAAAATTCTTCTTCCTTTAAAATTCGTTAATCGATTACGCGGCGCTGCAACCGACGATCGATAAATTCTTAAATAATAAATCTACTTAAAAATCATTTCGAGTCATATCCCTCGTATCATTATTTCATATCTATAATTAACAGAACAAAAACGAAATATATTGAGACGAAAAAAAAAAAAAAATGATATAATTATTCCCGTTTGTTTTTCTTTTTTCTTAATGCGCGTTATGAAATGCCACGCAAGTGCGCTTCTCTCTTCTTCTTTCGCTAAATGTTTACCTGACTCCTTACGAAACGGGAATGAATGAATCAATTTAGAAAAATCGCTTTTTTTCCCGGCCCACGTCAAACGACAAATATTTCTCTTTATAATGTTCTCCAAACGTTTCTAACGGGAAACAGATAACATTGAATTTATTTATATAATAAAATTTTCTTTCTCTTATTACAATTTCGGTTTTCAATAAACACATGCAAACACACCTTTTTCGTTCTAAATTTATCCAGTTGGCTAATACTTGGTGAACTTCGTTGTTTTCTCGTTGCTTTTGTTTTTTTTCTTTTTTTTTTTTTGTTTTTTCTTTTTTTCTTGTTTCTTTTTCTTTTTGCCTTCTATGTTGTTGTATTTACGAAAAACAATAAAAATTGTTTTCTATGTAAAGTATTTCAGAAATGAAAAAGAAAAATAACAGAGTTTTTTTACTCTCGAATGAATATTTAACGCGTTGTTGTATAGCTTTACGCAAACACTAAACTAAAATGTTCAACAGTCAGCAGGCAACTAACTCTCAACTCATTCTATAGCCATTTTAATGTTAAACAGTTTGTACGATTTGCAACGTGATCCAAACTCTAGCGTTAACACACAAGTGTATACATATACATATATATATGCATTTGTGTACATGCCTATTACTCTGTGTGCACTCACTACGAGAGAATTAATATAAAAATTTCGTATGTAACATCACATAAAATAATGTCCCCGACACTCTCAGTCCGAATTTACTCATGCGGCTTTAGTCACGTCCAGGTCCACGTCCCCGTTTCTTCCCGCAGAATATTTAAAATGTGAAAAAAAAGTGTCGAAAAATGTCAAATTTCTCATAAATTCCTGGTTGAAATTCCTGAAGAAGGTTCGACATTTTTTTGCATGATTCAATAAAATTTACTAGTTTTAGCCAGCGGCTCAATATAAAATATGAGCAACGAAAAAGTGTTGCAAGTTTTAGGAAATTGTTTCGTCGATGATGGGTGTTCAAAATTCACTACAAAGCGAATGACTTTTCTTAGTCGCTTCTTTTTCGTTTTTACTTGCTATGCAATACGTGATCGCAGACTTTTAACTCAATATTGTTTTAAGCTTTCCCTTGGCAGAGGTTTTTGTGATTAAGTTAAGGTCTTAACTTTCTCATTGAAAAAAATTACTTTTACATATTAATATTGCAAACGTACATATTAATAAAAATTTTATTTAAAAAATTGCTTACCACTATTGGAGAGACGTTTCACTTACTTCATCTCAGTTATTAGCTTACCTCTCTCACTCACTCATACGCTATTCTGTTCAACTATTGATCTTTTGATTTGCTTTATAGGTTTCGTTTTCTCTTTTTTTTCTCTTTCTATGCACTCGTTACCCCCAACGCCCGTAACGCAATTGATAAACAAAAGACTTAAAACACAAACATTGAATTAACAATCGTGAAAGCACAGGATGATCAACACAACAAAAAATGATTCTTAAAATGTTTGAGATTTAGACAAAAAAAAAAAAAAAAGTTTAATTTCTTGTATAAAACAAAAAAAAAGTTTGGCATTTAGTCGAGAGGAAGAGAAACGGATGCAAATGAATGTTGTGATGCGAACTATCGAACTTACTTTTACACGGTAAAGTATAATATAATCAGTTTTAAAACTTACTGTGTGCACGCAAAAATTCCACCGTCTTAATGCCGAACTTGTGTTCAAAATTTTACTAATAACACTGAACTACCGTACTCCGCCAAAACCCTATAATGAGCACCGAAGCCAACTAACATATGCTACCATAAGAAATCACGTTAATCGTGCTTGGATCGAACTTTCATAAGATGGTAATGAATATCTGGTTATCTGGGAAACATATCTGCACGGAAAGAAGAAAGCATTCCCGGTTTATTTTCTCAATATTAGTTTACTTTTGCCTTTATTGCGGTCGCGCTCACCTGCATCTTCGAGTGAGAGACGCGCATGGCAAATTTCCTATCTTCGTATCTTAATTCCTGCGACTTCGTCAATTCGGCAAGAAGAGTTATTCAAACCGGTCTAATTTTAATTAACGTAAAACTATTTATTTGTCTTCCGTTTGTCGGAAACTAGAAAATCAATAAACTAAAACTTTCGTCCTTGGCCAATATACGTCAGTGTACCAAATTTCATCAAAATATATCAAAAATTGCGACCTTGAAGCTTAAACACAAATTTACATGGACAGATATCAGACAAACCGACAGGCAGATAAATTCAGATTATGATTCTGAATCGATCGGTAAAATGAAAGGTGGGTCCATCTTAAACCCTTTTGCATGTTACATACGTGCGAACTAATTTAATATGCCCTGTACCGCAAGCGATGTAGGGTAGAAAAGACTCCAACAACAAAACAAACCATCAAAAAATACGGAAACAATGCATTACATTCTCTATAAGCACTGCTCTATAAGCGTGAAAGTTGAGCCAAGTCGAAGTGACGTGCTTCGTAGTCCTAGTGTTAAAGAATTTAAACAAATTTTTTGCTATCTACAACATGCAACTAACTACAAAACTGGCGAATAGCGCAGACGGTTTCAATGTAAAGAGAATAAGAAATTTTTACTGAGCAAATTCCATGGATAAATTGGTGACCCTCACAGTATCTTGAACGTTCCGCTTCTTAGTGTCAACTTAATTTCGGCAATTAAAATAGAATTCCATTTGAAAGTACTTTGGGACATGTTAGCATGCGAATGGGAATTGCCTAAAAGGGATGTGGGTGGAGTCATCCGTATATAAATAGAGATAAACAAATGTTGAGGAAATGACGAGCTTACTATCGCGAATAACCAGAAACAAAATCGAATGAATAATCGAAAAAAGAAGAAGAAGAATAAACGCGATAGTAAGATGTAAGATATTTAGAAATATTACACCAGTGCGACAATTTCTGCAACAAATTTACATGCCCTTACGATACTTTCTCTTAATGTCTTAAATTATGTTAAAATTTAATTCAACTCTGCGTGCAATATAGTTTTGTGATCCCAGAGCCACCCGTTCCTTTCCCTGAATACATTTTTCTTGTTTTAAAGCGCTAATAAATATATCCGTTGTCTACAAAAGCAACTTATAATTACTTTTGACATGATTTCATTCATTTGACAAGGATCTATATAATCTACTACTTCTCACATTCTTCATATGAACGCATGGGAAATTTCGACTCCTTCTGTCAATTCAATCTTAGTTAATTAATTTTAAATTTAGCCTTGGCTCAATTAATAAGTTTTTGTTTTATTCTATTAAATCCGTACTTGTTTTAAAAGTAAAAAAAAAAAGATTCTCAAAAGTAAATCACATCTTAAAGTTCATTTGATCGAGATGCCCGGAATATATGCTTGATAGACTTTATGTTGCCTCGTAAATATTTTCCCGATAGAAATCAGCGAAGCCGATCGGTACAAGCGAGAGAAAAAATCGGGTATCAATCATTGATATAAGACGTTAGATCAATACGCAGTTAAGAGCGAGCGCATCGCAGAGAATCTATTGCGGTTAACATCGGAACTTAAGATTTATTTTTATTGCAATATCACTAATAAAACTAATAAGTAGTTGTATGAGAAGAAAAATAGGCGTAGGATGTTTAATGACTTTCGCCTTGCCTGACTATAATGGTTTTTCATTTGCTTGCATATTTAGACATGCCAACTGGAATCACATCTGGAACTGGAATCATTCTGGAACCTAAGAGAAATAATCGAACAATCTCGCCAAGTGCACCGAATGGATTATCTTCTTTTAAACTACACACCATACACACAAAATTTTCGGTTGTTGATTTGCTAAGTAGAAGAAGAAGATATTTTGTAAAAACTATAAAATACCAAAAATTTATCAGAATGTATTCTTTACAAGTTACTCAAAAACTTAAGCTTAGTTAGAGTTGCCAACTGAAACATTGATCAAACAATGAACCACTGCTTGGACCACTTTGAAAATACGTTGAAATCACTCTTCTTTTTTTACTTTTTTTTTTTCTTAGCGAGTCAATGTGGATTCGATATTACTCTCATATCATTTCAACCACGCACTCACTCACAACTAAAAAATCAAAACAAAATTACAAATAGTTGTCAAGTTACGGAAAATGTAAATTTATCCCAATGCTAATAAACTTGCTTTGCTTAGGCCTTATGACACGATTGGTTCCTCACATCTCAACGATCATTTCATTAAGGCTGATATATGAGATAATAACACTTAGCTGATCTGATCCTTTTTCACAATTTCACTTGCATTACACGCATACGTACATCTTGCAACAAAGGACAACTTCAACAATAGTCGACGTAATTAAATACCTGGAAAAGTTTAGTAAGTATTAATTGTGGATTTGCTTTCTTAACACGTCTCACCTCAATTTACATTGGCATAGTAAGGTATTCAAGTAGTAGGTCTATAAAGTTAGCAGCAAACAGCAAAATCATCAATGCGCTTGTAGATGGCTATGTAAAAGAAGTGTTCAGAAAGTTGCAAACTTCACATAATTTAGTACCATAAGGACAAGTTTTCTCCTGCGAATACAGCGACTTTTCCTACATTTTCATTTCATTCTTTCTCGATTCCCGAATTCCCCATCTGGCTTCAAGTGCTCTTGTTCTCAATTACATCCTTTCTTATAGTATAATAAATAAAGGCGAGCATGATCCGCGTGAACATAAAGTCATTGGCTTCCTCCAAATTTTTTCTGGTTTTGGATTTTTAATTCTTTATGTTTTCCCTGAAATGGTTTAATTTCAAGTTCTTAAAATTAATTTCTTAAAGGTCACAACCTGCTTTAGGAGGAGCAAAGAGATAAATTGCTGCATAGCTATTATATTTTTTTAAATCAGATATCCTGTCAGCGACAATCATCCCGAAGTGCTCGTCTTTCGATGACCGCAATTGTCATGGAGGTTTGCCCAAATATGTCGAGATTCAAATCGAACTGAGCACTGCAAACTTTTTTTATGAGACTCATGCAGTTTCGCTTTATATCATCGAATAGTTATTATCCTCCTTCTCGTCTGCTTGTGCCCAGTATTATATTTTGGAAAATTACCGTAATTAAAATTAATCTTTAATATCACTTCGCATTCAATAAAACGAACCGTTTTGTTTTTTTTTTTTGCTTTATTTTATTTGCGTTTTTTTTTTGTTTTGTTTTCTTTTTTTTTCAAGTTCTTTTTCAATTAACTTAATAATTAAGTTGTGATTTTATCGGAAATTGCCGTACAATCTGTTGCGGTTGTTTAACACATAAATTTAATTGGTTTTCGTGTTTTATATTTCATATCGTATACATAATTTTCATAGTTTTCATAGAGATTTGTTCTTTGTCTGCATGCATTTGCAAAACTCAATAGAAGGGAAATTAAAAGAAATATGTTTTATCAAATATTAGCTTAAATTTAAAACAAATAAAATACACGTCGCAAATTTTAATATTAATTATATTATATATTTTATGCATTTTGGGGGGTTTAGATGTATTATACTTTCTCCTTTCGTTTGCGATCTTACCCAAAATCCAGAATTGCTTTAGATTTTCTCGTTAAGTTTAATTAAAATTAAAAAAAAATATTGCATCTCAATTATCAATGTTGGTAAAGTAGTTATCATATTATAAATATATGCAAATATTTATGTATTTATGTATTTGTGTGTTTCTTATCATTTATAAGAGCATACGTAAATATATTGTGTAGATTTGTGTATACATTGCCGGGATGTAAAGATGCTGCTTATTACCTATGCGATCGATTCTGGTCTACATAGATTTCCAAATAAGTTTTTTTTTTTTTTTTTCTTTGCTTTAGAAATGCATTACATTTTTCTGTTACATTATTTTCATTAATACATTATAGATTTTTTTATTTATTTTGAAAATATTTATTTATTTAAAATTACAATTTTTTGCATTTTCTTTTTTTGTTTTGTTTTTCGAAATCAGATTTAAATTTTTTCGTATACGTGATTCCATTTTGCATTGCAATGTTTTTTTTTTTTTTCTTCTCAAATTTTTTACTTTAATGCTCGGTGTCACCTAAATATTTATATTTCATTTTCGTTACGCGTAAATGGTATTTTATTTTAGATTTTAGTATACATCGGGTCACATTAATTTTATTCAAGTATACGGATGAGCCTGATTATTCAAATTGCGGAAATCAGTTTTCAGTTTTCAGTATTCATTTTAAATATTTTGTACGTACATGCAATTTTACAAAAAGGAATAAAAATATAATTAAATACTAGATGCGTACATAAAATCCCGGTGAACGAAAAAAAAACAAAAAGCCAAAATTGGAAAATTTAGAATTAGAAAGAGAATTAGGCGAGAATGATGAAAATAAAATAAAATAAAGATAAGGATAAAGACAATACAATGAAATGATTAAGCCAAAAGAGGTATAAAAAAACTCGTGGTTAAAATGAATTTATTAATAATAAGAAAAACATTATAGTTTGGAAAAGAGCTAAAGCCCATTTAAAATTTATCAAATAAATGTTTTCAAGGACTAAGATCCTGATGTAAAGAAGGATCATAGCCGCCCATACTGTTATCATAAGGCTGCTGCTCGTACCCCGAACCCATGGAATAGCCCATAGAATCTTGGGGGGGTGCAGGCGACATCATAGGCGTGGTAGTACCGCTTGGAGGTCCTGCCATCGAATAGGGCGAAGCACCGGCAGCTTTTTTAGCTGCATACAAATTGGCTTCCTCTTGAGCCTTACCAATATTTTTCTTGTAGCGTATACGTTTATTGCCAAACCAATTTGAAACTTGGGAGACCTTTTGTATGAGACAAAAAAAAAAAGAGACGATCATTAAAACCCAATATTCCATTATACCGTTCACCCTTCTCCTCTTCCTCTTAATATTATTCAATTAACTTTCTATGCACTTGCAATTATATGAAATTATGATAAATATAGAAAGGAGAAGAAAATGTTGGACTTGCCGTTATACCGCATTTACGAGCCAATTCCTCTTTGGCCTCTTCGGAGGGATATGGATTACTCAAGTGACTGTAGAAATATTCATTTAAAATTTCTGAAGCTTGTTTGCTAAAATTGCGACGCTTGCGACGTGCATCTAGGAACCGAGAACGTAAAATCATAACGGCCTCACAAGTTGACTGCTTCAATTGCATTTGAATGGAACTAAATTTTTTGTGTATAATTTGTACCATCCGCTCAATCTCTTTGGGTGTGATGGGCCTAAGACCATTATTATGCACAATTAAAATATAATATAAAATTTTAAATATTAATTTTTCCATTCTCACCTGGTACGGCTTTGTTCACGTAAAAGATTCATTACATGCGTAGTGAATTCATTGCACGCCTGTTCATATTTCTCCAATTCTTGATGATAGATTTGTCGTATTTGGGCTAGCTTCGCACGATAGTCTGAATGCTCAATGGCATTGTCTGCGCCATCAATAGATAGCGAAGATCCTACTTTAAATAAGTTGGAACAATACACAAAATTTTCTCTGCCGATTATCTAATAATTATAACTACCTTGACTGGCTGCGGCTGCAGAAGCTGCAGCAGCACCACCTCCTCCCTTTTCAGGTCCGGCAACACCCTCAGCAATTAGCATATTATCCAAACGCATTAACTGCGGATCTGGCGGCTCCTCTTCTTGCGTATTCCGAATAGAAAGAACTGTAAGTTACAACGAAAGCAAAGATAAAAGATAAATGTTGTTGTTGTGTTTCATCTAAAAACTTTTTTAAATAATTAAACAAGAAAAGTTAAAGTTAAAAAACAAACAAAAGAAAAAAAAAGAAAAATGAAACGACACTGCTTGCTGGTTTCAAATATGATACGTGCATCATCTCTGTGAGAATAGATTTTCAAAACAAATTCTCTCGCATCATTTGCTAAGAATATGTGCACACAAGACCAGCCTCGACACCTGAAATACATGCTACTAGTTGCACTAGTAATTGATAGAAACACTTCACTTTCAATTGTATTGAGTAAAGCTAAAGTGTCGTATCTAACTATAACGTGAAGTGAAAAGCGAGAAACAGTTAAATGATCAGTGGTCCTAGCTGTAAGTACTTTAACGGTTAATGAATATTCATCTATAAAAATTTTTTGTAAAGTAAAAACCTCTTACAATGAAATGAAATGAGTTACGAGCCTGCGTCGGGTAAGCACGATCAATAAATGCGTCATGCATCAGGTTCGCTTAAATATATAATTAACTTATTTTCGTGATAAACTATCAAAAATGTTATTTTGTTCCGATGTTTAGTCATCATTTCTGATAAGAACTCCGGAGGGTGTGGAAAGAGATTCCAAATGGAAAACCATGCAATCAATCATAATGCGAGCTTAGCCCATCAAATCGATGCGTGAAACGGCTGTTTTGAATCGATGGCCACCATAAAATACTAAAAAATTACATTTTGAAAGTGTGACGACCAATGAAATGGTCTCAGCACGCCATACAAATTGTCTTCATCTATTTAATATGCCAAAAAAAAAAAAGATATTTCCCAGTAACTTTTGCCGAGAAACATTAAAAATCGCAAATTTGTTTTCCTTATGTTATAACAACACTTTCGAAATGGTGTTCGTCCTTGAGCGAAAATTGCGGTAATTTGATCAAAAGAGTAGGTGAACAGATGTTAAACAATTAAGCGGACAGACATGGCTAAATGATTCTAAATCGAGCGGATGTAGATTGCACATACAAACTTAACGTAGCGTTCGCACGATTGAGTTAAAGCATGTCATTATAAGCATATGTTAACAATAACAACAGTCACATAAACTTTATCATAAAAATTTCGCATTTAAATCTTCTTCTGTAGGAGAGTGTATTTAGGGGATTATAAGCATTTTAAGGATACTGCCAAAGTATCCTTCAATAAAACTTTCTTTGATTCCTTAATATTTCGCAATAATTTTTAGTCAATCGCATAAACATAAATATTTATTATTATTAGCGATCAATATAAATATATATAGCTAGGCCTAAATCCGTATGACTTCGTTTCAAATCAAAATTAATCCTTCAAAAAGTTTCGTTCCAAAACTACATAAATATATCATAATTGTATAATCGTAAATCGTAAATTTTAAATTGTAAATCGTATTTTGCTTTTATCTTGCATTGGAATATCGTACGATGTTCTTAATTTCTCTTAAGAATTTCCTTCTTTCTCTTTGGCATTTTGTTAATAAAATAATAACAAAATTTAAACCAAAATTTGTCCCTAACATCAAAACCCATTCGCTTTAATCGGGTTCGTTGCGTCTAAGACGTGAATATAGAGTTTTAAAAATCTCTCTCCCCTCTCATCCTTCAATGCCTTTAAATTCCTCAAGTTGAAAGGAGAAAATCAAATTAAATTTAATCAAAATATTCTCAAAGATTGCATAAAGAAATCGCGTCATTAATTGCAAAAAAAAGAAAAAGAAAAAAGAGAAAAAAAGAGGAAGAAAATTCCTAACAAATACTCTAGGGATTGTTCAGATTCCTTAAAAACTACTTTAATGCATTTGTTTATTTACTTTTTCCTCTTCATTTCAGCCTGAGGACTTTTAAACGAGAACGAGGAAAAACGGAATCACAATGTGTACGTATGTATTACTTAAAAAAAAGAACACACACACACATATATATATATATATATATATACATACATAATTGTATACTCTGTGTAGTCTAGATGGGCAAAGTTTGCCTTTAAAGGCAAAGTTTTGCAATATCTGTTGCCATTCTGGCGTTTTTCATATATATATATATATATATATATATATAGAGTGAAGGGATGGATACAAACAGTCTTACAATATTGTTGAACAGAAGAACGAACATACGTTTCTGCTTAATGCAGCGCAAACATATATTTAGTTTAGATTAGTAAAAGAAGCAAAGAAAGGCAACCGATGAAATTTTTACAAAAACATCAGCAAACGCTTTTTATAAACATATTTGTTTACGTGATTTAAAAAAAAAAACAAAAGAAGTTTGCATTTGCTTTATATCTATGGCGGTTCTTGAGTACTCTACGCATTTCCTAATTACGAAAGAATTCGATAATTTAACCGATCGAAACATTTGACTCCCCGAAATTATTACTCTTACGATTGAAGTTAAAAGTTTAGAAGAAAGATATGGGGCGCGACCGAGCCCGATCGAGGGACAAGAATTTTAAACCTCTTCCAAATGAATTGTCCTTGTTATAGTTTCAAAAATTTCAATACGATTTCGAAAGTGTAGATCTTTTCAGAAAGTGTAACCCACTACACTGAAGGAATACACACTAAAACTCTTATGAAGTCAAACGGACAGACGAGGACTACTTACCGGACGGGTTGATCTTATGCCTTAGCCGACTCTATACCCTTCCCTGCTTTATCTATGATCTCCTTCGGTCCACGGTTTTGTTTTCGCTATTTTTTCCCACCTTGCAGATATTTGTATTTGTATTTGCGGGAGTTGGAAGTAGACCATTTAGCATACATTGTTATCCGTCACACAATGGGTGTGGAAAGATCGAAAATGTATTTTTAATATATGTAAGCAGCCGCGGTTATGCGTGATTTCTGTGGTGATGAAACCCTTAAAAGCCCTGAAAATCATACCCCAACTATATGTGTTCTGCTACTTTGAAAGATCATATATATATATATATATATATGGAAGGATCTATCATGTACGTACACACATTCAAGCAGACTTGAATCTTCCATACACGTTCCTATACGTTTGTTCAATTCGACAGACAACAATTGGCAATGGAGACCATGCGTCCACAATTGCTGACAAAATTGAAGCATTGAAAAAGTGAAGAAGAAAAAATAAAATAATTCTATATTTCGATCAATAACTTCAGACCTATAACGTATAATAATTTGATATTTTTGCTGGATTATTGCAGGCATTCTGTCACACTGAGAACCATGTGGCTTTAGAACTACATTACATTAACGTGTCCATATAATAAGAATAATATTTTTTCAATATATTTTCACGTTGAACTTTGGAAATTTATCCTACATTTACGCATCTAGCTGCGTCTGGATGTGACGTCGAGCACTTGCTTTCGCATATTGTACAGAATCACGAAGAAGGGAAGAAATATAAAATTCATCTGCGCTATTGAAGCAAAGAGAAATTGTAATAAAAAAAAAAAAAAGAAAGAAAAGCGAAAAAGCAGCGCTGCCAATAGCCGAAACCGTTTACGTATGGGTGCAGTTAATGTGACAAATGTTACTTTTCGAGTTGTCTTAACGCGACATTTATTCAACATTGAATAAGGGCTTCTATGGAAGGCTCAATAAACCCCACAAAAGCGAACACATGAGCATTTTATTATTATTTCACTTAGGTTTTAATATCAACGCGCGCTCAAATCTTTTATCGCCTTTGAGAATGTATATCTCGCCAAGATATATGTATAAGAAACCGCAAGTGAAAACAATTATAAACTGACCATGACACGTTAGTTTATACAATAAGTAAAATAAATCAATTTTTATTACGTCGTGTTATTGTAGCAACATTAGGATGGCAAAGAGAAGTAAATGGGGAAAATTTCTTTCAAATTTTTCAGTGAATTGAAAGTACAAGCGTTCACGCAGTGAGCCAGCAACAAACATTGTATTTTATTGCAATTTACCCAAAAGATGCGTTCATAGAGTGGCCGCTGCTTTCACTCAAAATGCCACAAAATCATACCTAACTGGGAAAATTTAATGTGATATTTACCTATCCCGCGCCCTAGTACCTTTAGTAGATAAAGATGACCTTGCAATTTGATCAATAAATGCTTTATATAGCTCTACGCTTAATACCATTCTTTAGCTATTTTTTTCATAAGACACCGTTTATATCACATAAAAGCCTATCTGCTCATTAGGACTCTCTTGTAAAAGGGGACGCGAACCGTATAGTTTCAAACAGATTAATTGGTAAAGTTAGACCTTCTTCTCCTACGCCTACCATAAAGGCTGGCTTCTCATGCGCATTTAATTTGAAAACAACGCCAGGCAAAAAACGGGCAGCAAAAAATAGGCGAAAAAATATTAAGTTTCAAATTAAGAGAAAGAAAGGCGATTCTGTCAAGTACAAAAATTTCGTTTGTTTTTCATTTAATTTTCTGTTCGGAAAGCAAGAAAAAAACACTTTACTATCTCGAGCAGCAAAGACAGTTTTGATTGAAGTTTCGAGCATAACATGTAACGAGACAAAAAATAATTTCCAATAATCAATACCAACTATATAAGTAAATAAATAAACATATATATGTATATGTACATGTATATGTAAAGCTTCACGGCAAAGTCAATTTATTCAGGCTATCTAGTGAATAATTTGCGAGTCAATCCTCCTGATTGCGCGGAGCAACAAAGAAACCTTCTGTACTGCCCTCTATGCTATGCACAATTGTGTAGCGCGAACGCGCTGAGCCACCATGCACATATACAACAACACAACACGATGTCAGCGAAGATGCGAACGGGCAATTGGTGGACCGTGAGTGAGAGGTAGCTGCCGTCGGCGCTGGTAACAGGCGCAGATATTCCAATAGTTTTCAATTAAAGGAAAACATGAAATGCATGCATGCGTTGCTTAAAATGCGCTACTTCTAAAACCCTCGTACACGTACTCGTAATAATTTGCTAGAAATGCTCTCCGTGGGCGTTAAAAATAATTTTAAGATGTTGAAATGTATGTACACTAACAGGTTGAAATAACGGATAGATTTAAAACAGACTTCAAATATGCTGGAAAAACCAAAAAAGAAAAAAAAAAACAAGTAAGAGAATTATATTCGGTCCCGACCGAATCCTTTACACTCATCACCGTCATCCCGATAAAAGAGTAAAAAGAAAAAGAGACGAACTAAATTTTCACATTCTATAATATTGGGTAGGCACGACTAATCTCCTCTTTCTTGAGAGTAAAAGTGGAAATTTATATCATGTTTTTGTTGTAGTTTATCAGCAACGAGCAACAACTACGGAAAGCAAAGGTGTTCTTAGCTTTTTTGCCGCATAGATGTGTCGCTTGAAAAGTTGACGTCATTTCCAAATTCCTTCGCAAGAAGAAGAATATTTACCATAGTATCTACTTTACAGTTAGTTGGACAGACAGACATTCTTAGGTGCATTGTGAATTTGTATACTTTGATGCACTATAAAATTGGGCAGACGTGGCAAGGCAAAGGTGTCCTCACTTTATGTAATACTGTGGGCGTGTCCCTCGGCCGATTTAGCTCATTTTCAAGACCAACCTCTGCTCAAGGAGCTTCTCATAATTATGCTAAATTTGAAGTCGATAGCTTCACCCTGAGCCCCCCCACCACTGCTTAAAAATGAAAAAGAATTTTATATTTCCTAACAAAGATCGACGAAATGTATTAAATGTGTATTGAAAATTTGAACGGGATGGAATTCCCCCCCCCCCATTTTTTTTAAAACTCTCTCATATCCACTTTCTTACTTCTTCTTTCGCCTTTATATGGCGATAAATTCCCATTTTGTAGTATTTTATAATTAAAAATGAGTCGGCGAATTAAGTTTAGTGTGAAAACATTGGAGCATCATATTGATCGCATTTTTGAGCTTTATTCGAAGTAAGAATTCTCATCAAAAGACTTCGTGCACACATTGGTAGCAAGATTTAATTTTTAATCGATTTTATGAGCAAAACAGTGTAGGGTATACAAATATTAGTCATTTCTCAACTGTAACGCTTTAATATGTCTTCGATCTCAATTTAATCGGAACGATTAGCTAAAACTCGAGCTCACGTTTATTCGTAACTGCGATGTGAATAGATAATAGATACGCATATGCATAACTAAATTCCACGAATCATATTTATCACGAATGCCTGCAAAGTGTATATATTTTATATGCCCGTTCAGATTCTATAGTGAATTAAGAAGAAAAGAAGAAACTTTAGCAAATTCAAAGTGAAGTTAACAAAACGTAAACAAGTTAATTTAAGAAGAAGTTAAGTTTTGTTTGTATAAATATATGTATATATTTATATGTGCGTAAGGTATTGTTGAAAATTTATTCATTTAATCGTTATTAATTTCCATATTTTATAAAACTTTATGAACATTTATTTTTATATCTTTAGTTTTCTCATTTCTGCTTTGTCTGCGTCTGCGTCTGCGAATAATACTCGCTTTCAGATGTTGCTCTACCCTATAGCAACGCTTATTATCTTTTTGCTTATAAACCGGCTTTTTAATGCAATGACTATAAATTGTCTTTTAAACAAATTAACACGACGTTGCTTGCTTGGAACAAAAACTTTGTATCGTTGCATCTATGCTGCCGTTACATTACATTAAAACTTTTCGCGTTTATCCAACTTTTACCCCAAGTAATGCTCTCCCAAACACTTGAGCCGCCCGCCTATGAAACATTGTTGAACTTATTTTCAAGATTTAGATATAAATTTGTTTGTAGCCCTATGACGTGACGGGTCAGGTTTTCGCAAAACACGTATATCAAAAACAATACTAAATAAATTGCTTTATATCCTCAGAATTGTACCGGTCCTTACAATTAATTTGCGAAAAATTTCATTATCATTTCTTTATTTAGACTTTACGGGGATTGTTTCTTAGACAAGCAGGACAGTCTTCAAAGTTTAAATGAAAAATTTACATAAATCCAAAACGCTCGCAATATGTTTCTATTAGGTGTTTGCAAAAATTTTGATCAGTGATTGCTTTTCTTGTTTACTTGAAGAAATCGCCTGTCGAAGTCTACCAAACATGTTCACAGGCTTATAGTAATCTTGGTCGATCATATCCCAATTGTCAGTTTTGATTTCAACGTTTTAAAAGTGGCCACCCGAATTGACTGAAAATGCCAATTTTTGGTCACTTGTTGCAGGAGTTGTTCAGGATATACTGTTGCAGCTCGAATGGGAAATTCTGCCACACTCAGCATGATCAGGTCGTTCGCAAAGTAGAAGAAGTACGAAAATGGTTCGGTGAGTGAATCGCTGCCAAACCGCTGTTAGTCCTTTCGACACAGGTCGCCAAAATTATTATAAAAAATCATGGAAACTATTTCCTTTAACAAATATTGCAGCATTTTTCACAATAAATAGAAACATAAATTTTTCAAATGAAAAAGTGATCAATATTTTTGAAAACAACTAAGCATACGATGAATTGTTAATAAGGCGCATTGATTTATTTATTTTGAAGATTTTATAATGATTTTTTTTTTGATTTAATAATGATTTTTTTTTTTTTCATTAAAAAAGTATAATAATTTAACTTTAAGAAGCGTCGGGACCAGCGAAAACGTTTCAGACAACAGGTTTTGAAGAAGAATCCTAAAACTGATGAGCCGGAGACACGAATGAGTAAAATAGACGTTTTAGATCTCGGCAATACAACTTGTGGGAGTGTAATGACCAAGATAATCCGGGAAAGTTGATTAAAGAATATAAGTAAATAAAAGAACGGCAAATATAACTGCAAGCAATAAAAACAATCTCTCACGCTTCTTTTATCGTTTTGCGTTTCCCTAACCTAAGCATATTTAGATGGATGACGAAACCTCGTAACTCAATCGGGGTAAATCAAGCCATAATAATAAAATGAATTTGAAATGTTGCAGAACAAAAACTATTTTCTTTTCATTTTCATCATTGAGTACTAAAAATAAGAAGGTCCTCGTTTACAATATAAACAAAATCACTGTTATTTATAAAATGTATGGCCAAAAACACTGGTTGCATTTGTATTGATTCCCGCTTTAAATTATCGTGCGTTTATTATAGTGCCCGCTTTAAATCCATTTTAAGCAAATCAAGAGGTAAACTGCACAGGGCACATTAGGAAAAAACGCACAAACACACACACACATACCGCCGGCATAAGTCATTAGGTATATAAGCAAAGAATGTTCTTTGCCTTTTGCCTTTTGCATACCAATTTTCATTTCTTAAATCCTCCGCGACTTCGAAGTTCTTTTTGTAGCCTGCTCTCCTCAAATGATTCCAAGCTGTTATGTGCTTGACGTTTAGTGTCACCGCTATTTCCTGACAGCTTTCGTGTCGATCTTGCTCCACCCGTTAAAATATTTCATCGACTTTTTCAGTGATTGCGAGGTGCAACAGCATTCTCATCGTACCCTTCACTAAATTTTTTTTTTTTTAAACTTTTTTTTAATAAAAAAAGGCATCAAATAGCGTAGTTCTTCAAATATTTCACGCATTTTCAAATCAATATAACTTTTAGAAAACTCCTGTTTCCAAAAAATGTAAGCTGAAATGTCATCTTCCAGCCACATGTTCGTTTGAGGCAATCATGTGAGTGTAGCTCGATATATAGGCACCAATACCATCCCGCGGAAAAGACAGCGGAGAATTTCCAGTATGACCTATTGTTTAGATATGCACAGAATTCAAAGATAGGAACCCTGCTACTAACATTTGTATTAATGTAAGGATCACTTTTTGAGAACTTCTCAAGCCTGCATTTTAATTCTAGTCTATCTAAAATGTTAGAAATTATTTTTAATTCTCAAGCATTTGATCGATTCGATTTTTGCTCTTTCTTTTTTTGTTTTTTTTCTTGATATTAATATTATTGTATTGTACGAATGTGTATGCACAGATTTGTGTTAATACAATTGCTTAAGATGCGTATAAGAAGAATCTAATATATTGCATAAATAGTACACTGAAATGCTCGACAAAAGCAGACATGTATACGCAGCATTTGCAGTTTGGTTTAGCTTTAAATAATTTTTGAAAATAATTTGACAATAATATTTAAAAAAGACTTACCGGTCTTCTCCTTAATCTCACACAATACTGTAAACAGAGCCGGTTTCATGCGATGGCAATTTAGTGTGTGTTTCCTGGCTTGCGCCTCGTCCAGAGATTGCTCCGAAATGCTCATAATTTGCTGCAATATTTCCCCAATATCTTTTTGCTTTCGTACCTCATTTTCATTACCAGTTGTCTGAGCATCATCTTGGCCAGGCATGCCGTAGCCCTGGGGGGCCATCATGCCGCCCGTATGAGCCATCATACGATTAGGATCTTCCATCCCCTTGGTATATGAGAGAACAGCAAAAAATGCGACTGCAAACGAAACAAACTTTTTTATAACTATGAAATGCAAGGAGGATTCATTTCACTCAACTACTATTCCCTAAGCTAAACAAGAGCAGCAGTCTATTTCGAATTGAAAACGCAACGATGACACGTCATATCAATATGACATTCGAAAGAAAACTATTATGTTTACAAGCAATTACTTGTAAAGGAAAAAATCGGAGAAAATCCGTTCGAAGAGAAATGCAATCTAAAACTCTCTCAATTTATTTTGCAAGAGAGATGTAATGTTGCAAGGGAGAGAACGTTTACAATTCCCTTGTATATAACGAATTTAAGGGATTAAATAACAAGAGCATTAAAATGCTCTAAAATATTTATAAATTATAATTAAAATATTTTACTGTAATCCCAAGCACAATTAAAATCAAATAAGCATCATGGTGTAGAGAAGGATTTCTTTATAAAAAATTTACAGACAGGGTCCTCCTCACCCTATGTTCAAACACTAGCTTGCTTAATTAATTAATAGACTTTGCAGCGTAGGTCAGAAACATATAGAAGATCGCCAGTTTTCATATTGATAATGCCGCTCCTTCCTATATCCGACTTCAATAGTTAGATGAGGAATTTTTCGCACCAAATCTTGCCAAATGCAAAAAACAAAGCAATTTTCTCTTTGAAACTCAAAACTAGAATCGAATTGTAAAAGCGCATTTTGCGAAAATCCGTACCGGAAAATTTTCGATAAAATTAACGTAAATTAATGTAAGCATATTTAAAAATTTTCACAAAACATCTTTCAACCGGTTGAAAACATTTAAAACATTTATGACAAATACAAGTGCAGAATAAAGCAAATGAAGAAATATAGCGGAAAAGATTTATTTCTTTATATGCCCTTGATATTTTTCAAGAAAATTTCATTCCCTTAGTTCGAAATGTTGTTCGAATGTTTATGTTCTTGTAGTCCAACACTTCCGAAAAACATTTATGGATCTGTTACCATTAACAGATCAATCTTCTTTTTTCCCCCTTTTATCAATATTAATGCATTCAAAACTTCCCGGATAATCCAAATATTTAGCAAAGACGGGTGCAATGTTTAAATAATTTATAATCAAGAAGGAAACCAAAAAATATATAAATTGTTGCAATCAATAATCAGCGCAATATACAAACACACATATGCACACGTCAATCAAATCTCAAATTGAACAATTTCCACCAATCATCTACAATATATATATATATATATATATGTATACGTATATGTATATATATAAACAAAAATTTGTACAAAGATGAAACCGCGAAATACTTCGCCTTCTCAAATTTGGATTTTATAAATAACTAAATAAATTATTGAAATCAAATGACTTTTGAAAATCTTTGAAAATCTCTTCCTCGCTTTCATATACACGTATGTATATAGCATATTTGCATTAGTGTTGAATGCACAACGCATACAGAAAAAAAAAGACTTATGTACAGAAAAACGCTTTTGCCAGCTAGTCAGGCAGAGACATGCACTTAATTTTATTCACAAATTCTTCATGTTATTCAATAAATACTTCTGTTAATTAGATTTGATTTCAATACAATTCAAGCAGAAGAGGTTTTTTTTACCACTTTTAACGAAAAAAAAAACACTAAAATCTTTTAACGATTCACAAGTTTAGTTTTCTTTTGCTGTCCTCGTCGCTAAACCCGATTTATTACATTCATTTTTTGTGATAATGGCAACACCCTTAAAAAATATAGGTATAGATATGCAAATATACAAAAGTCAAAGGTTAGAAGCACGTTTCTAAGAACAGGGAAGTCAACAATATGCATTAAGAAAAATTTATATTAATTTTTGTTTTAATGCAAAGTGAAAAAAGAAGAATAATTAACACAAATAGTCTGTTCCCGTTTTTCATTTTTTCCCCTTATAAAAGATATGCATTAATAATATTCTTGCTTCGAATGCATTTGGCAGAGACCGTATAAAAGATTGTAAAAAGTTATAAAAATTCAAGGAGAGTTACGTGAAATTCTTTGGCCTCGTCTGATTTCAATTTGCTTTCAATTTCGAGTTCAATCTCATTGCATTTTTAAATTGCCCGTTTATGTAAACAAAAATTCCAACCTCTAGGGAATATCAACCGAAACAATTAAAGAATACTAAATGTTTTTTAAGACTGTATTGAATATAAGGTACATTATTGTCTAAATTTACTAATAATTTCCTGCAAACACTTGATATTCATAAAACTCTCGAATTACTGACTGTTAGAACGAGTATTTTTCTCCTTGGTCTTAGAGCATGATATGTAAGATTTGGGTCGGGGTAGCTCCAGTGACGTGGCTAATTTATTTAGAAGAAGAGAAAAGTTCTAAGTAATAATGTTTGTTTGTTTAATATACTTTTTCCTCCGTTCAAGAACATATTATATTTTATGGTTCACACGAAAGCCAATAACTAACTTTATTAATATTCAAAACTTCGTGTTCAATAATAAGTTAGCTACATTTACATTCCGCAGAGGTGATCTTTTTGTTTACATACAATTTCCCACCCAGCACTGTGAACCATCTGTTGTTGATTTCTTAAATTCTAGAAGAAGAAGAGCAGATTTATGTTGCAGCAAAATTGTTTCTTTGCACTGCTTTCCCTTTTATAATAATAAGCGATTCTTTTTCAAAACGTAAATAGGTTTGTTATTTACACCATTGAATAAATAGGAGTTTTGTTAAATTTATTAATAAGCTGTGTGTAACGTAATTGAACGTAGTTATCAATTTCACGTTCCAATTCGGTCTGTAGTTGCGGTCAACGAATATGAAAACAGACCACACGGCAAGGAAAAAGGGGCGAAGAAAAGATGGAAGACTAAAAATAATTATTTAATAAATTAAAAAAAAAAAATAAACTTTTACTAGACGAATCATTGAAGACATAAATATTTGCAAACATAAACCTAAGAAAACGTGTTTTATCGCTATTTTGTTTTGATTTTAAATACGTAATAATATTTTACAGCGCCATCTTTCCGTCAGATTGTGTGGTGAAAGTATGTGCTGTGTGTGTTGTGTTGTAAAGCTAGTGTCATGTGCGTTTGTGTTATTGCAAATTCTAATTTTTGTTTACATTTGCTCTGCACGTGCTATTGTTTACATACCATATGTAGTGTGTTGCGTTTGTGTTTTGTTGTTGCATTTTTTAGAATTGTTGCTATTTCTTTTATTTCTCGTAATAATAATAATAATAGCATGATATACGTAATATATGACATATGCTGTAATATGTTCATAAGTTTATTCTATTTACTTTTTATTATATATATATATATTATAGTATTAATTAGACAATTGGAGTAAAAAGCAAAAAAAAAAAAATTGTATTACTTGCCTTTCACAAATTCAAAATTTTTTATATTTATTCAGCTGTTTGTAAGTAAACAATTTTGATTGGAATTGATTCTATTTTCATTTTACAGGTGTTTTTTCTTATAAACTCAATTCTTAACAACCAATAAGAGCTCTGGAGGGTAATCGTGTAAGCAGACGATAATTAAATAGGCGACAATCGCCAAGAGAATTAAATCATGTTGGCAAATTTGCTCGGGATCGATGATAAATGCGCTATCTCAGTTACGTGAAATCTGGCGGCAATCAAATTGCTGTTGCTGAGAATAAATTTGCATTAGTATTGAGTATAAACCAAACAAAGTTAGCTCAAATCTTTCTTTCAGAGTTAGGTTTGTAAAAAAACAGCTACAAAAGAAAAATATAAGCAACCGTTGGAAAGTAAATTATTAATTTAAAAATGTAAAAAGAAAATTAAAAAATAATAAAGTGTGTCCAAAATTATATCTGCGAATTGTGAAGAAAACGAAAAAAAATGGAGTAAAAGTAAGTACAATTTTGTTCTTTTTTTAAATCGGGGCATGCCTGTTATTGTTTATCGTATGCAGTTTGTTTATATAAAACAAATAAACGTCAATTTGGCTCTCATTTTTTACTTCTCTCTGAGTTACTATGCATTATAATGAAAAATTTAAGGGAAATTAATGGATAGGTGGCGATGATGGTACCTGATTAGCCTCTTGGCGATAATTAATTGTCAAGCGGCGATAATCGCCTGCTTACGTGATTACCTCCCTGAGAAAGCAATCCTAACTGAAGATTTGTTTATTTATTCACACATACAACTCTGCTAAAATAATCTCCAATATATTCGTAGCAGTTGATCTGCCTTTCAGAAAGCCATGTTGGCAATGCCTTTATGGTTCTCAACGTTTCCGCATTTGTGAATTTGGAATAAGGAAACCATTCTTCTAACCCAAATGGAAAACAAAACACCTGGTTTCAAGGACTGATTAAAAATCATCGAATAACGAGCAAATAGCTCGTCAGAGAATGATTTGAGTACACATGATGAAATGCCACCAGGCCCAAGCGCACAACAATATTTTAGCGAGCTCAAATCATGTCAAACGTTGATTTCTGAAATTACTGAATTAGGAATTGAAAGTAATCTGATATGGATAGCTAACAATTTAACAGTCGGAAGCTGCAGTTGAAAAATTTCGTCGGAAGTATTCAGCAAAGAGATTTGAGGTTTCAATAGCACCACAGGACTCTAAACGCTCGTAATCGGCTCTGGTATTCCAATCATTTTCAAAAATTTTTTATTTGGCTCAGATAAAAATGAAAGCTTTAGCTTTAGCCATAATGTGTTAAGATGGGCAATTAAAACACTATAGGTGTATTTGGATCGATGCCAACGAGTACGTAAAATAACCAGATCTGGGATAATAATCAACATTGGATTTACAAATTTGATTTGTTTTAAAAATTTTCAGTCGTACGGTCGCATTTACGTTGCTAACATATATTAGCACGGCATTGGCAGTACTACCGTCCATACAAACCTGAATATTAATCCTAATCTTGCAGATCATTTTCGAGAACTTGTCTTGGCCATTAAATTGCAAGGCATCAATAGATCCTCAGAAATGTATTGTATATAATTTAATAACGGAAAACATGGATTTATCTTTATCCACTTTACTAAATAAATAACTGTTTGCGATTTTGAACATATCTGAAGGCAGCAGAGACAGCCGTTTGAATTGAAGATTAGTAATTATTCGTCGATTTGCACCTTGCGAATAAATGGATGCTTCTTACCATCATAATGAGAGATCAATAGTTTCGATGAGTAAAATGATCAATTTTTAAGTTTGTAACTTTTTTTTCATAATGCATTCTTGTTCTTTAATATTAAGATAATTTTTATAATGTATTTTGAAACATTTTTTAGTAAACGCAATATCAATAAAACAAAAGGAAATACACATAAAAATAATAATAATAATTATTGAAAATAAACCAGAAAATATATCCTATGATAATTTGTTAAATGTTAATCATCTACATAGTTAACAAATAATGAATTCAAGATTGAGGCTTTTGTTGATTTTGATTAAAGTTGCTGTTATTGTTTTAAATCTTCAGCAAAATTTGTGCTTAACTTGCGTCTGTGCAGTACTGTAATATCAGATGAAGATTTGCTTTCTTTCTCCTATGAACAACTTCCGTTAATATATTTTGTTCTTTTTAACTTAAAAGCATCTTTTACTGTTGTTGCACTGTTAGCACTTCAATTGCTTGTTTAAAATTTTTGAGTCGCTCTTACTGTTGTAATAATATGAAGTTTCTGAAATCACAAGCATAGTAAAGGATCAGCATCGCTAGATATTGCCAGCGCTGTGGTAATATTGAAAATTGTTAAGGTTCACCGGGGTATTGGGACTAGGACATACGTATAGGAAATCATCATGTTGCAGTTGGCTTTGAATTAATGTTGAATCGCTAGCACTTCGATGCAATTTGGGCAAAGTTCGCCATATATATTCCAACATATTGAGTAATAGGCGAAACAAAGGCCGTTCGTTGCGATCGTATTTAATACAATCTTCTGTGAGCCGCTTTAAAGCCTGTGGAGCATCAGAACGCACCTTGGACATATCTGGTTTTAAAAGGCCAACACCAACCATAAACAAAATCTGATCTTTATTATTGATGTGACTATAAGGTAAACATTCGGCCAGTAGTTCATACAGCACAATACCAAACGCGTAAACGTCCGATTGAAATGAATATGGATTTTGCTCTTGCATACGTATAACTTCGGGGGCCATCCATAGAATACTGCCCGTTGGCTGATGTGCCTGCTTTTCACCTGACCATCGAGTTTTCGCAGTCGCCAGACCGAAATCTCCTATCTTTACTGAATATTCGTCTTGTAGGAAAATGTTATTGGATTTCAAATCCCTAAGATTAAAAGAAATAAATCCAAATGGAGAATACTAAGAATTGTTTTTAAAGTTTAACTTACCTGTGTATAATATTTTTAGCATGCAAATAATCCATACCTTGAGCCACTTGACGCCCGATATCGATTAAGGTTTTAAGTTTAAATTTTGTTTCCTTCACATGGATATGTTTATAAAGACTACTGCCTTCGCACCATTGGGTTACAATAGCTAATGATGGTTTAGAAACGCAACCCATAAACAGTAATATGTTACAGTGGCGGGTTTTCTTCAACATGGCCACTTCATTTTTGAATGCTTGCAGTTGAGCCGGACTGGGTGTTTTTACATTTAGGGTTTTTACAGCCACCGGGCCATGCCAATGAGCTTTGTATACAGTTCCAAATGAGCCAGAACCAATCCGAGGTCCTGTTAAGATTTCTTCGGCTTGTATATTCTAAACGTAGAAAAAATTTATTGCTGTTGCTAAAAGCCTTTTTTATTATCTCACCTACCCAATTTTCTTCCGAGCTTCGATTCTCTTTCTTTAAATGTTTCAATGTGCCAGTGGGCGAAGCCTGAGTAGAATTTAAATAATTTGCTTGCATTTGCGAAGGACCATGAACCTGAATTAGTTTGCATTGAGCTTCAGTCAAAGGTTTTATGTTATTAATGCAAACGTTGGGAGCTGAATTTGAACGATCCTGTTGACTTATGGAACGGGGATGACGGGTCTACAACAAATTATAAAAAATATCTACTTAATTTAAATAAGCCTTTCGATAAGTATAAAATAAAAAACCTGAAAATCTGGAGCACAACCACGACCTGAATACAAAATGCCGACAGCATTCTCTGGATTCTGAGCTAGTAAACGCTGGTAGTAACTGTCGACCGGGAATTGTTGACACAATGTGGGTACCTTATCAAAACAGCGCTGATGGAACCGAAAGTTGCATTGATTGCAATAAAAACCCGTAAATAGCAAGCGTCGACATCCCTCACAAAAGGCCAGAGAAAAAAATGTCTTTCGTATAAATTGGTGCGATATGTGAGTCATTATAGGGCATTTATCCAACAATCGTACATAGATCTCGTCCACTTGTAGGCTGGCAATATCTGCATGCCATGGTATAATGTAACGTCCATTCTCCGTAGTGCTAACTTCGCACATTTCGGGCGTAAGCTGTCGTAGTTTCAGAGCCTTCATTAGAGCATCGCATAACCGTACGCCGGCAATTACTTCGACGGACGTTCTTTGCTGATTGGGCAGATGAGCTCTAAGTAATATTTTTCGCTGGCGTGTTAAAGTATTGCAGTGGCTGCTGTTATGATTGGATATAAAACTATCCGTCTATATTGGATTGAATATAAATTAATAATTTTTCTTAATGTCCAAGCGAAGCTACCTACCATATCTCCTCCTCCTCCTCCAGAACTATTGTTATTGTATAAGCATCTCTGATATATTCGTTGCTGCTGTTGTTGCAATTGTACTTGTTGTTGGTTTTGATAATGCGATTGGCAGCTGTAATCACCACTGAGAAGTTGTTGCTGATGTTGTTGATGCAATTGTTGCTTCAATTCCAATTCTTGTTGTGCACTTAACTGTTCCAGCAGTTCGGCCTCTTTAGCTTCCAATTCATGCAATTTCGAAGTTAGCTCTTGATATTCAGCTATGTACATCGCTGGCGGCTCTTGGAGGTTAGCAAATTTTGCATTCAATGCATCAATATTCTCTCGAGTGACATGAATCACGGACTGGACGTTATGTAGTTCTTCTGGCAAGGGATCAAAAAGCTCTTCGCTACCTCCCTCTGAAGATGGAGTACTAGTCATTTTGTATAACTAAAAGCAACTACGATGTACTTTGTTTTTAGGTGATTTACCTCATCAAACAAGGCAAATAAAATGCGTGGGTTTAATGGGCTTAACAACGTGCGAAACACAACTGTGAATTCCCACATTGAACCAAGAGAAGCAACCAAAATTCGACTAATCAAAGCGAATCCTCGATAACATAACCACGACGGGGGAAATATTCTACCATATCAAAGAAACGCGGATCTATACCAAGTAAAATGCCAAATATTTATATTTTTTGTTACATGCACACTTTTGAATATACAAATACCTATATATATAGAAAAATTCGTGCTTATGTATCAGAGTTTTCCTCGAGAATTATTTAATGTTTGCTATCATACTTTTCTTCAAAAAGATGTTTATTACTTCCTTCTATTTATTAGTCTTCTAAAGTTTTATAACATTTTTATGTTTCTTTTTTAACTGAATTTAATTTATTTTTCAATTATTTTAGGTCATTTTTAATTTAATTAAATGTTTATCCCGAAATATATCTTTTATTTAAATTTAGTCTCAAATTAATAATAATTGTTCTAATAAAAAAGGTAAACCCAAAATGTATTCAATGAAAAAAAATCGATTTTTTTTTTTAAATAGTCCGGTCAGCTGATTGCACAGAGTTCCCGAACTATTAATTTTGTTTAATTGACAGCTTTAATAAATGAAGTTAACCATATTTTTCAACAATTGAAACTTTATGAAAATGATATTACGAATATTTTTTACCCATCTCAGCGAATTTTTGACTACTGATTTGCTGGATAGAAGAAGAAGAGGAAATTACAAATAAAAATCTCAAAAATCGATTAATAAAATTAGTGCACCACCTTTAGCTTCACAAAAATACACTATAGATACGTGTTGTGTATGAAGAGTTGCTATTTACTCTTCACTTTCTTTACGAATCAAATCAATAAAAATATACACAATTACTATTGGAGGGAAGTGAAAGAAATCTTTACAACCATTTACAACGTGCCCTTTTCCTAAGTAGATGAAATTATGTGTTACCACTAGTCCATTTAAAAAAAAAACCAGCAAAAAAAAATCAAGATTTGAAATTATTTTCTATTTATTGTTCATTACTTATTAAAAAAAAACTCCCTTATAATACTTTTCATAAATATTAATCACAATATTTGGTGGGGCTTTCCATGGAGGGTTTGAACATATCATATATACTATAAAAAATCAATATTTTTCTACTTCGACAATTCTCTAGAACTTTTTTTGAGTGGATATGTAAGCCGTCCCTATTGGCTCAATCCGGTTAACCTAATAAAAAAATCAAGTAACCTCGCATTTACACCTAATTGTAGCTCTAGGCTTGCAAGAACATTATCTACATTTAAATTTAATTAAATTTTTAAGTCTGAAGTTTGCATAAGTGATCTCCATTGAAATCAAAGGTTGTAAACTTTCGTATTATTTTGGTTGACGTAACGTTGTTAGTGAGCGTAGAAAGTTGGACTACAACATTAACTTGTTGATTACAATAAAACATGCAAAATATATTTTTTACTGAAAATAAGATTTTTAACTTTTGATTTAACCTGCACTCGTTAGACAGATTTTGGCACGAGAAAAAACGCATCTATTCTGCTCGGTGAGATTCAAATAACTTTGGGAGCAAAACGTGCAGACTTTCATTTATAAATCAATTTAATTCCTGATGATTTTCTATAATTTGCATAAATTTTATATGTTAGCGAATGTTTCATTAATACTTAATCTTTATTAGATATTATTCGGCTTTGTACGTATATAGGGATTGCATAATAGTGCAAAGTGCAGTCAAGTTCAAGGAAATTCTTACTTTGAACATCTGTTAAATCTTCATAGAACTTGTATTAATAACTTTTTCTTCTTGTTCTGTTATTGCAGAAAGTAATCAAAGGCTAACATGTTGAGAATTGATTCTCTATTAAACCAAAATTGGTATTAGCAGCTTTAATATCGCCGCAAATGGAAATTAAAGTGTGTCATTGATAGATAGGAAAAAGAATATTTCACAGCAGCCGTGCAAATATAATCAAAAGAAAAACTGAAATTAATGACAAACTACGCTTTTCCCGTCATCGACCTGATATACTTATATAGATTGATTATTATAAATAAATAAATAAACATTCGGCATCCCTCTAATTTGCGCCTTATAACAAACTCAATTTGTAATAACATAAATTTTAAACATGGCAATGCTGTGACTGTATCATTAAACCGCTCGGTAAAAATCGAACGGAAGCTGTTATTCAGACTACGAGAGGTGGGCAAAGTCAATAATCCGGTAAGTTCGCTTGTTTCTGTAGGTTTTGAAACAGCGACTGGTAAAAAAATCTCCATATCGGAAGAAGGACATAAATCCATACAAAATATTCTAAGAGAATTTCAAGACGATTTGCACGAAACGGATTATGAAACTGAACTAAAAGATATAAAAGCTCGGATATCGAATAAAAGTATAGAATCCAAGTTTAGAAAAACCGCAAATAGCAGTGCGCAAATAGCCAACAAAACAAGCTTTCAAGTGGCTAATAGAAAAAGAGAATTTCAAGACTGCTTACAAGAAAAAGACTGCGAAACTGAATTGAAAGATATAAAAGATTGGATGGAATTCAAGTTTAATATATATTATATATATAATTCAACAAGAAAATTTTACCTAAATATTACGGTCTTTGCAACACTAACAAATTACCTGAATATTGTGTTCAACTTCAAGTTACATTTGCTGTACTGCTTACTGTTTGCTTACGCGTACGTGAACAACTGTGTTTAGCCCTTAAGGGAATAAAGTTGATATTTGGTGACTAAATAAAAAAAGTAACGAAATAATATAATAGAGTTAAAACCATTGCAGTGACTTTATTATGTTTGAAAAGTAACGCAGCCGATTAAAAATATACTGCTTTAAAAGGGCAATCTCTCAACAAATCGCAAGGAGAGAAGATGTGTGCAATAATAATTTTTAAATATATTTTGTATGCTTGGCAATACCATACAAAATACATTATTCGATACTCCACTTAATATTCGTCAAAGTAACCCTGCAACCCTGCTTTCGGCTTCGCATTTTTTTTGTTGGCACATAAACGTTTTGGAGAAAAATTCTTAGTTTTATTGAAATACTCGGAGAAATAGCGAAATAGGAAAAATTTATATATATGTATATATACATATAGAGTAGTAATTAATAAAGTTATAATGGAAGAAGGTAAATTAAGTGGGAATATATATGAAATCTTTCAATACAGATATTGTACTGTGTATACGAATTGTACTTCATTAATAAAATAAAATTCGTATTATATTAATTTTCTTTAGACTACCAGGCTTCATCGTCACAGTCAGCCGCCAAAAAAATTGGCAAGCAACATAACACTTTGCCTTTGTGGGGAAATGAAGCGACCATGAACTTGAATCCTTTGATTTTGGCCAATATACAGAGTTCCAGCTATTTTAAAGGTACGTCTTCAAAGGTACAGTAGCAAGGAATATTTTCCGGAATATCTCCCGTTTCTTTTGGTCTTATAAAGTTTGTAATTTCCATGTCTGCACTACAATTTTAGTTCATTTATTTAAATTGAAAACTTATCACGAGGTGGTCGATGAGATTTACTATCAAGTCAAGCATATGGAACCTTGGGAACGTGGGTCTCGTAAGACCAGCGGTCAGACCGGCATGTGTGGCGGAGTGAGTTTATGAAATGTACCTTTTTCGTTTTGAAGTCTTTTTACATTTATTTAAATGCATATTAAGTTAATATATGGTAATAATTGTAATTTCTGATCTAATTTCATGCTTAGGTTCGCGGTGTTGGTGCTGGTGGTATAGTTTCAACAGCATACTGTCTGCTGTACAAACTTTACACTTTGCGTTTGACTCGTAAGCAAGTAAACGGACTTATAAATCACACCGACTCACCCTATATTAGGGCTTTAGGTAAGTGGTAAGTCGCAAGAGAGTCTGACAAAAACTATTTGCACAAATATTTCAGCCAAAATATATTAAAGTTACAATATCTCCTACCACAAGAGTAGGTATTTTATCTATAGAGGGAAAACTTATATTAATAAAGTATTCTTGTACTTTTTTTTTTTTTTCGAATGTGTTTTTTACTCGTTTAGGATTCATGTACTTAAGATATACCCAACCACCGGCAGATCTTTATGATTGGTATGAAGACTATTTGCAGGACGAAGAAGAGATCGATGTAAAGGCCGGTGGTGGCCAGGTGAGTCGCTTGTACGACCATTTTAATTTCTCCTATAAAAGATGTTTTATTATTACCAGTCTTGGTAATAATTAATAAGTGTATTTCGTTATTTTTTTAAAGATTATAACCATTGGCCAAATGGTTTATCAGTTCCTAACCAAATTGGATTGGTTCTCGACACTATTTCCGCGTATCCCCGTGCCCATACAGAAGCAAATTGAAAAAAAATTGAACAATATTGTCGTGAAAATAATATTTCGGTGCATCAATTAAGTTCCGGCGGTTTAAATATTCCAGTACGTACAGGGGGACGTCACGAAGAAATGGAAACAGAAATTGACTATGAGCGTCGTGGTCACAGTCGTGAACAATACGTTAATAGAGCGCCACCTAAACCGCCTGCTAATTATCGAGGAGAACACGACGATCGTGATTATCATCAATCATTGCCAACATCGTCTGTCAATCGTGAACACAGATCCCGCAGGCACGAAGAACGCTATTCATCCCCGGAAAGCGTTTATCGGGGCAATAGCCGTGAACGAGAACATTATCGGGAGAAACACAAAAAGAAACACAAACATAAGCATCGCTCTCGTAGTCGCAGTCGAGGACGTTCAGAGCGAACGAAAGGACGTTCCGAGCGACATCATCATCGTCACCATCGTTCAAAAAGTCATTACGACGACGATTATAACGAAGAAAAACATTATCGGTGAAATTTCACTGACTTTAGTTTGCTTTTTTGCTTTTTTGTATAAGTAGTTAATTAAGTTTTTTTAACGATTGCATAAATACGGGGCGGTTTTGTAAGCAAAGGTTTCTTCTCAAAAATATTCTTTAACTACCTCCATTTTTTTAAGCATTAAATGTTGTTACTCCTTTTGCTTACAGAATATATATATATATATATATATATATATATAGAGCCGAAGACGAGTGCCATCAAAAAACTCTTTCCCAATTTTTGATTAGAGCTTTCAGTGCTTTCCTAACAAGAAGGTGAAGTTTATTATTATTGAAGTTTATTATAATATATTAAAGCTCAGGTTTATATGTAAAATGAATGCCGACATATTCTCAATAGCTTTTCGTGCACACCGCTATAGAAGAAGTAAACTTTGTTATGATGTAAAGAAAAATGTTAAGCTTACAATTAACTACTTTTATTCCCTTTTAAGTTTTGTTTTTCTTTTACTCTACACTTATTGCCTATAGAAAGCGATTCGCTTGCCTAGGCGATTAATTGTTTATTAAAAAAGAAATAAAATTTACTTAAAAAAATATATGAATATTATATAAGCCGCTCTTGTGTTTTATTTTGAAGCGAATTACAAATTCGATTTTTGATTTTATAATTTGAGCTTAGAACCAAATTTGGGAAGTATCCTTCGCATTATATACATATGTATATATATGTGTGAATACGTATATATATACTAAAGAACTAAAAGGACTTTTGAGTAGAAAAGTAGGCTCGTCGAATTTTGTGGGAATTTTAATGAATATCTGGCGGTAGATTTAGAAACAGATCGCTTCCATCCAAGACTGTCGTGACGATTCTAGTTTTTAAAAAGAAATTTTTCCAATCCAATTAGAAAATTTTTAAGCATTTTCCTTTTTCCATTTTATAATGCATTTTGTTTTTTTTTTTTTTTTTGTTTTTTTGTATGCACAAAGAAGAAAAAGATTTGGTTTTTATTAAGAAGAAAAGAACATTTTGTGTAATCAGACAACGAAAACAAAAACCCCGGGTGCATCAAGCTGTGAAACAAACCGCAGCAAGAAATATCCGATTGTTTTTTGCAAGATCTCGTATGAAGACATATATGTCTGTGCATGTGCGCTAAACGCATTGTTATTGCGTATTATTTCTGCTCTACAATTTAAGGTGTTCATCGAGGAAGGATTCCAGTATAAACAATGGCAAAACAGGAAAAGAGGAAGCGAAGAAAAAAAAAACGCTGCAACTGTCGAAATATTTTTCCCTTCTTTATATTTTCTTAAGCAGAGGGTTGCTTATCTTTCATATTGGGTGCCAGGACATGCGGAGTGCGACAATAGCAACAGCAGCAATATCAACAACAATGGGTCAAAAGTCTTTGTTAGATTTTTTCTTTTTGTATTTTTTTTTTAATTGTATATTTTCCTTTACCACCCTAATTTCATATATATATTTATATATATATATATATATATGTGCCTGTCGCTTTATTAATTTACTAATAATACTTTCTGCAAAATTAATAAAAATTATCGTTGAAAAGAAAAAGAAAAGAAACAAAATTCATAAATTATTCATTTTTTTTTTTTATTTAAAATGTTCTTATGGTATTCCATTTAGGAAAAGCTTGGACACATTCTTATAATCTATGTATCTGTATATGTACGTTACCGCAAGTTTATTGGGCAGCTGTTCTTCCCTGTAAAATATATTTTGATCAAATTGTCATTATAATTAAAATATTATATGAAACAAATCAAATTACAAAAAAATATATAACATAAAGAGACGAAGGAATCATTGTTTATGTAACTTACCAATTTTTATTTAGCCGAATAATTGCCTTCAACTTGATGAGAAATTCACTTCTTATCTTTTATTGAAATGGTAAATTCGTAGCTTGCTCTCAAACGAATCACTGCATATTGTTCACTTCGCTGGATTGGACGAAAAGGTAAGTTCGTAGCTTCCTCTCAAACGTATCATTGCGTATTGTTCACTTCGCTGGATTGGAAAATCTTTTCATGCGTGCTTGAGAGGCTACACTATGTTTCCATGTCTCTCTGTCTGCAATTAATCATATTCATGTTCTATAGTTATTCGATTCGATATTCCAGCGATTTCGGGTTGCTGTCTGACTAATTTTGCAAACGATCTTTCATCTCAGCGGCGTTGAAGTTGTAAAATTTGTATTTCAAGTAATTTCTTCTCTTTCCTTTTTAATCTGACTGATTTTCGATTTGTGTTGTTGCGATCTAAGAATTGCACATTATTGCTCCCGGATCCCATAATCAATCCACTGTTGATCTTGATTTAGCATTAAGTTTACTTCATCCTTCCGCGTTTTTTAGCATATACTACTACTACCACTACTAGCACTGTACTCTACGCGAATCTGTGGACTTAGCCTACTACTGTACGGTCCAGTTCAAGAGATGTTTGACCTCTAGTCTAGTTCCGATAAATATCGGTTGTAGATGTTGTTTACGACTCAAATATGACTTTTACTCAAAAAGTTGAATCGGTATATATCGTGCCATCCTCATTATAATTCTGTTGAGGAGTGTGATCGACACTGACTTCATGATTGTTTAACTTTTCTTTTTCAGATAAATTTTGAATATTTGTCGACTCAGTGTTCAATTTGATGGTCGCACCAACGCCTTGTGATTCGTTGCTCGTCTTTTGTGTTTCTTTTTTCCCCTACTAACGCTTAGTACTCTTGCACTTTTTTGCATGTACCTCGTTCTCACTTTTCAATGAATATCGTTCTCATCAGTTAATTTTGTTGTATCGTCAATTTGCAAGAGCAAAATGATATTTCCGTTAGTTTCAGGATCCTTCATGGTTGCTCTATTAGAGATAAAACTTACCATAGAATTATATTTGGGAATCTTCACGATTGAGACTGAATTTAATCTAAAGGTATGCGAAACGAAGTTCCTTTCTCAACCCAATGAATCCTCTATCAGCCAATTGAGCGAATTCCTTCCACTTATTCTTCTTCTGTTAGTTGTGTAAAAAAGCTTCAATGCGGACGCGGAATTCGTTATTTGACCCTTAATAAAGTTGCCAATTGGCCTGATTGTAAACACATATATTTATATATATGTTTTATGATGTCCAACACAAAACTAAAAAAAACCTTAAGCCCAAACCCAAAAGTCATCCATAACGCTGGCCAAAACATTATATTGCATCTTGAGCGTTTTGGCAGAATTCTAATCGTTTTTTCCAGGTTTTTATAGCGAAAAATTTGGTCTTTCATTTTCTTGCCATATACGCAATCCTTCCAGAGGTGTGATAATTGAACTTAAACTTGCCACTTCGTGAATTGTTTGCCTATAGTTTTTTCGCTCGTGTTCTTTGATCAGTTCAACTTTTAACTTATCTTATTTACCACTGTATCTCAATACGAAACGGAACGGGCCGCATTCTTACGGAATAGCTTTGTAACTTAAATGTATTTTTCGCTAAGAAAGGTCTTTATGCAATTTATGTTGACCTAAGAAACGAATAAAATATTTGCATTCATTTTCACATCAACATTTGTCATAGTTTATAAAAAGCTAAGTCTGGCTCATGGTGGCTGCGGTTTTGCGCGCCCTATGCCTATTTATCCGATGTGTGTGATGTGTGTATATAATTAATTAAAAATATTTTTACTGCAAGTGTCGCGTTTCTATAACAATATTTTTCACTATTTGGAGACATTCAATATTTACCATTGAATGGACGGAGGCAGAGACAAATATGAATGTACACATATTTTGTAATATTTTGATCTTTTTGTGCCCTCTGTCGTCTAAATGACAAACATAATAATTCCTCGATGATGGGAAAGGTTAGTTGGATAAAGTTATTTATTTAGGCTCCGGGAAATTCAACTTTTCTTTATTTTTGCTTCATCGATGCTTTGAACTTTCTATAATGTAACGAAAGAGTTCATTGTCAATCTACAGTCTAATGTCTTATAAATATGCTCGGCCCAAGAAATAAATTCTAGGACTAGAAGTAGAATGAGAACGAGCAACTAAGATAATCGGGTCTTCCTTTTTTTATTATTTTTTTAAGTTAAATTAGATTACTTTAGAAGAAGCTTTAATAAGGTCAAATATTTGATTGATATTTTCCAGGTATTTTCAAAATAGGGTCAGATGTTACGAAAATTAATTTTCGAATAAGAGAAATGTTTTAGTATTCAGTAAGTACATGTTTGACTGTAAGATTTTGCCCACAATCGCAGATCGGGGGAGCAGGTTTTTTTAAGGATCCATTGATGTGATGCACTGGCATGGCGGATACGGATTGTTGCGCATGCTCCGATCTGGATCGGATATAGACGTGAACTGAGGTTAGGATTAACATCCAACTAATGTCGCTTTTTTCGGTCTTTAACTTTTTCTGCTAGTACACTATTCAAGGTCAAACTTTTTTTTTTTTTAACCCTATTTATTATTCTAAATTTATTTCGTCGTCTTCAAAGTAATCCTCAAATTCTAATAATGTTCCTTGATAAGAGTTTGGTCCTAGCCCACAACAACACGATAATCGAAGAAACTTATTAACGCCAGCTTGATTTTTAAGGGACTCTGGTGCGACCTTGGCTCATGTTTTGCGCAATATTTCCTCGATTGATCAGCTGTTTTCGGGTGTTCGGGTTGTACGCGTACATCCAAGTCTCATCTCTCGTAATAAGGCGTTTCGTGATTGATTGATGATCAGCAATCATTTTCTTACAAAATCGCAAGAATTACTTGTTGTGCCGTACAAAACCGAACGCAGCTGAAACTTTGACAGAGATATCTGGCACAGTTCTATCAATGTAGAAAAGAAATATTTCTGATAATCGATATAACCTCGCAATTTAACTTAAACAATAGTCTAGTTTTCGGTCAAAGTATTAGATTCCTAATATCTCTTATATAATGACAGATGTCCTTGGAAAATGTTTATGTTCTTTTGAAAGCACTTGCAAGTAAAAGTGCCTGATATGAGCCTGAGAGTAGATAGTATTTCTTCTAATGAAGATCTTAATGTTAGTTATGAATTCGGTTATAAGATCGGATACAGGCTACCCTATGTTTTCGCAAGACGTAAAAATTTTGGGGACAATCGTCTTATACTTTTCGGCGCCTTTCCATCAAAGATGAAAGCCATGTGTCCACTTCGCGATTGCATTCATAATACTTCGAAACAGAACAACAGCAACAGGCCAATAAAAATCGAGTTTATTCGTAAACCAGGTGGAGAGAAGACATCATTTTTGTTGGCCTAACAGACATATTAGACAGTCGTAGCCTGCACATCCAATACCAGCACTATTTTTAGTTATAATCAATAAATTCACTTTAGTTACTCCGAGGCCAGCAATTAACCAAAAACCCACAACGCAAGTACTCAACGTTCAATCCGCATTATAACAATGAGGAGGGGATGTAGAATGAGTGAGTAGCATATAATACTGGGCCCGTAAAAACGCTATGGCAATGAGTTGATTTGTTGGAATTTTATCTTTTAGGTTAGTCGATGCTTCAAATCAGCTGAGATATTTCTTCTTCTTCTTTTTGGTTTTTTCAAAAAACTAATAGCGACTCTTGTTGTATGATTTTTTTTTTCATTTCCTTTTTCTTTTTATTATTTTATACACATATATATGTGCGTGTGTGTATGTGTGTGTGTTTGCTTTATTTGGTTTACATAATGTAAGTAACATGATTTTAAATGTGCGTGAGCATGTGTGCCTCTAAGCTACGATCATGTTTTTATATGTTACGAAACGATTTGACGTTTCCTAACATATTAGCGGAGTCGAACAGTTAATGCACGCAATGCCGCGTTAATACAAAGTTAAAAACTAACTAAGCATATAAAAGCTTAGCAATCAACTGGTGAGAACGTTTATGATTCCGGCAGAAAAAAACAAAAAAACAAAGCAGAAAAAAAACTTGCATTTTATTTAAAGAATCCGAAAATGCTACTAACTAACTATTATATAATCAATAATGCAAGATAATAATGCATTACAAGAGACAGGCAATGGCTTGAATAGCTCACAGTACTTGCTGTTTGTTGTTGTTGTTGTAGTTGCAACATTCGTTGAGTTCAATAAAATGCAAATAACAAATCGAATGGATTGGAGAGGGGAGTGGTGGGAGAGGAGGGGTTGAGGAGATCGTTGCAGTTAATTCCATTCAATTCGCAATTTCATAAAGTGCCAGCAAATTAAGTTAACTCGAAACCCCTAACATGAACATACGTTACGAACAGAGATTCCGTTAAAGCGATGGGAAATCGTTATGGAAAATTAAAAATTTTTTCCCTACGAAATCTATTATTTAACTGTAAGCAGTGAGAAAATGTGCATTTCTGCCGCCTTTCAGTCATTTAAGTCTATCTGTGCCAGCCATATGGACATTTAAGTTGCATTTAATTTAAATAATTTTTACGAAATTTTTTCGAGGGCAATAAACACCAGCAATTATTGAAAATTGAACATGTTTTATATGCTTGTTGTGCTTGTTGAGCAAAAATATTTTAGCATATTTTAACATATGGTCCACCTATCGCGAAGTGAGAGACCAAAATATTGTAAAAAGGATCGGCACAAAAATGTTTAGAACAAGTTTTCCGCTTCGCTGCAACTAATGCATGACTTGTTTTTATGTTACGTATGGTTAACTGTTAAATATAAATTTTTTTTTTTGTTGTTTTTTTTTGTTTTTTAACAAAACCAACGCAAAAGAAATCAACACAAGGAACACCCATGCCATTGCCTACTCAAATAAGGTTTCCTTTAACGTGTTTATATGATCTCTACTATGCGATTATATTTCCCGTTTTTTTTTTTTTTTTTTTTTTTTTTTGGTGTATTAGACATCGCTGTTCAGAATAACATTCTAAATTTTTATCGAGATAGTCTTGCTTTTTGTTTTTTTTGTTTTTTGCTTTTTTTCTCTATTTGAGTAAACGGGAAAAAAATTGGAAAAACTTATTTCAATTGGATTTTGCTACATTTCGTTTCATCAAGTAAACTAATCGCTTATGTACAAAAATAGTGATTATGTCCTACGCCACTTGTGCTAATGGTATATTAAGTTCTTCTGAACGTTTGTCTGAAACGTCTCAGTTGGATCCGCCTTTTATTATATAGAAATCGATTCAAAATCATCTTCCGCAACGTTTTAAACACGTTTGTCCATTCGTCCCCATCTGTTTTGTCTGTCCATCCAATGTCTGTGTCTGTGTGAATTTACAGGTACGCTGGTAAGATCGACACTGATCGAGTAGGAAGACTTTCAGACTTGTACTATACATCTCCGTTTTCCAAACGCCTTACTTGCATGCAAGAGTCCTTATGATGAGAATAAGTGAGAATAAGAATTATAGAAACCAACCGGCTTTTTTCGATAATGGTTTTTCTACTGCCGTTTCACTTAAGAAGAAGAAAACGACGACGAACGAAATTGTTTAATGGAGAACCAATCGAACAGATATTCCGTTTGCTTGTAGGTTGCGGCTTCAAAACTTTGCCTAAACCTTTAAATAAGGATAAGTCAGAAATCGAAATAAAATTGAACAAAGATCTAGCTACACATACACTTACACTTAATCTATGTAAATTTTTTTTTTTTTTTGTATGCGTTTTGAAAAACTAGAGGAATTAAGGCGAGACAAGAAAATTCTTTTTTTTTTTTCAAATAATTTCCTTAATTTTGTAACTAACTATTAACCGACTGATATGTTAAGTAAAATTAAGTAAATACTTTGGGAAAGAGCCAGTACTTAACAATAATAATAGGATTAAACACCTTTGCCCGCATTCTAAATGCCATGCCATGACATGCCATGTGTGAAAGAAGCATAACTGACTGAATGAACGAACGAATGTATGTATGGATGGATGGATGGATGGATGGATGGATGGATGGATGAATGAATGAATTTAGTAAATAGTTATGAGACCCGCAACAATAGTTGAGAACAGTTGATTAATATTCAGTATCGAGGGAGAAATACGTCAAAAAGAAAACATTACAGTTATTGACGTTGACAATGACAAACGTCGAAGGGCGCTGATGTTTTATCAAAATGCAATTCATATAAATAATGCGTATTTAATGTACTGTACGTGAAGAGGGCTCTCAACAGTTTTGCTTGCAGACTTTTTTTTAAACAAAAAAAAGCAAAATACAAAATACAAAATTATGCTGGCAAACATCAAGTACAAGACAACACCCGCCCAATGGCAATCCCTTGATAATCAATAATTCTTGATAACTTCATGATATGCGAAGCACATAACATAATATAATGTAATGTAATATGTAATATACAAGCACACACACACACACATATATATATATATATATATATATATATATATATAATACAATAGTTTCCGGTTACAAAGTATACCCTCATATATATATGCGCGAAAATACTTTTTCGTGACACTTTCAGTAATAATCGTCTCCACTTATAGTATCCCACGTGACTTGTGCAACAGCATGCCATAGGAATTGAGAGTGACTCACTTTTTCCTATGTCGTTCGATTCAGAATCACTTGTTGCATCGATCCAAGCTTGCCTGTCCGTCTATCTGTTAAAGTGCAGGGTCCTGGAGCCAAGTTAGTTTTCTTCTTCTCAACTCAACAACTCTTGATTGTGTGTTGTGTGTAGATAAAACAACACTGTGAATACATTTCCTTTTACAGTTGGCGATGGGGATAAGAATGGAAACCTTTAGATACACCACGAGTTTACCATTCACCGCATGCATGTAAATTCTTAAAATATACATTTGTGTTTGTTAAAAATACATCTGCATCTGCGCCTAAGTTGTATCCGTGCGATTGCTTATCTAAGAGCATACATCTATGTCTCACGGCTTGTTGTTTCATTTTGAAAAACGGTGAACAAGCAGGTGAATTCTTGTCTGGATTAAAGTCTTTAATTACATTTATATTGCTTCGATAGTTTTATCACACGTTATATTCGATATTTGATTGAAACACTTGCAGACAATTGTTTTCACTGCAACTCGTGTGAATTAGGTATGGAAAAGCTTTACTTAAACAAAATCAACCAGATTTATGTAAACTCAATGCCAGAGTGAAGTAAGAGAAGTAAAGCTCATAAGAAAGTTGTCTTAAATATCCATCACTTCGAACTCATACATATGTGTACTAGAATTGTACTGGAATTGTGGTCATAGCCTATATCGCTTCCTGTGTATGCTGTACTAAGTTTGTGCCGATTTATCTGTAACACTCAGGAGGGCTTAAAATAGAGTCGTCTTTTTTTATGTCGATCGCATCAGAATCATTTTCTGACTCAATTCCCGTCCGTTCCACGCTCGTCCATCTGTCCGTCTATCTAGACGATGGCTTTTTAGGCATATATTTTGGGTATATACAAAAAATCACACGCAGCACGCTTTGCTTACCTATAAGTTCTACTGATTTTAAATGAAATCTTGCTTGGAAATTTGCGGTTTAGCGAAGGACTGTTCTAAGAGGCAATTTGAAAATCGAAGATTATATTTTCGGCGATGCAGCGATATAGTAGAAAACAAAAGTTTTGTTATGTGTGTGTAGGCGGATCCCTAACTCAATGATGTTAGTTTTTGAAACGTTAAGGAAAAATTCCAAAATAAAACTTGTTTTTCTACGCGAAATTTCTGTTTGCGGGCGGACGGATGGACAGACAGACCTGGTTGTACTAATCACACTATTCACGCTGATCAGCGATGTGTTTGCTTTACAACGATGCGTTACAAACGTTACCGCCGTTTGAAAGTGACGCTAAACATTGTACTTCATGCCTTAAAGTCTTTATTTAGGAAGAAAGTAAGCCTTTGAAAAACCTAAACTGACTCAATCTATTCATGAATAATTCATGAAAACTATTTTGCATATTAGTGCGTTGCCATTGTCGGAAGTAAGAGATTCTTCTTTTCATTCTCATTGTAAAGAATAACATCATTTTCACACAGTTACCTCACTTTTGTGAGCAAAGGAAGGAAAGTAAAAGTAGATAACGCAAAAATTCATTCATTGTTTCTGTTTGATATGCGTATGTCCTTTCGGAGAATGCATTGACAGTTTTTTTTTGTTCTCCCCTTCGCCCCTTTTGAGAATTTTGCTCTGGAAAAAAAAAAAAAAAATAAAAAATAAAAGAAAAGAAAAATAAAAGAAAAATGAATCTTTACCGGTAAGAAAGGAAAAGGTATATCTTCAGAAACTTTGAAACCCTTAAGCCGTATGCTAAATGTTTTCTCGAAAATAACAAAACTTCACAGCCCAAAACGAAAAAGAAAAAAGGTAAGCATATGCAAAGAGACAATTGGAACATTTAAGGGTAGTCCTTAGGTAATTAAAATGCTGCAAAATGTCTACTTTTATTATAAATTGTCGCTGATAGTATGAAGAAATATTTCATTTACTTTTTCCAAGTTTTTTCTGCTTTTTAACCGTTTGCTTAGCTGAACGATGAACGCATCACTCTCCATTTTCAAACATAATCTGACGAATTATTTCGATAGTAAACGTGTCTTCCGCCATACTTTCAAGCTGTCGGACGGATGGACAGTGAAATAAGTTGCATATTGTGCGCATTGCTGAGTCTTACAAACCTATTATCAAAACTCAAATGCATATTAAAGTCTGGAGGATCGGTGGAAAAATATGCAATAAGATTCTCTGGCCATTGGCTAATTGCACTAAAAGCCTGGAATGCAAGTGATGAAGGGCATCACATACATAGTTTGGCACGGCGTAAAGGGATGTAAACGCTTTAGCTTCACCCGTCTGTCTGTCCTTCCAAGGGAATTATGGTAATGACTTCAAAGCTTTCTCTAAAAGCAATAAATTTGATATTGAGAATCACGAAGAGACTCAACTTTCCTTGTAATTTTTCTTCTTTTTCGTGAATAAATTTTCGCAAATGATTTGGGCGCAGTAATGTGCCAAATATTCTAGGCTCCGAGAACTTCGAAATGTTTACAAATATGTAAAATCTATATCTATCTCTACATGAATTTTCATTTTATTCCTAGCATTCCATTCAGGTGTAGTGTTTAGCTTGTACTTTATTCTGTCCTTGCTTCAATAATCAGTCCGCCAAATGGGAAGTTTAAAGCTAACAAGTATCAAAAATGGATTGATGATCGTGCCATACGATCGGCCGTAGTAGGTTGAACGAGGTTGGAACAAATTCTTAACAAACTGATATTTCATTGTTTTCATTAAGTGATTTCTGAATTCAATCGATTCGATTGTAGAAGTATTCATCACACATCTCTCTAAAATGCATTGTAAACATTTTTAATGGTTCCCAAAAAGCAATCACTACTATGTCTACATCCAGTTCTATCTACACAAAGGAATCAATAATCAAGATTCGGTTCGTGGCAGGTATTTTTTTCAATTTATTTTTTATATATGTGTTTGCATTTCTTTTTAAACCCTACAGCACTTGCAGTATGCTGGGTATGCTGAGTTAGTGCGTACGTATGCAACACCCAGAAGGACTTGAGATGGAATCACCGATTCACAATCATTTACTTGTCCATTCGTCTGTCTATCTTGCGTTCTCATGTTTATGTTACCGTAGGCCGTGAGTTTTTGAGATATTTTGATGAAATTCGGCGCACTGACATATCTTGGACCAACGATGAGCGTTTGGTGAGTACGATTCGGATAGGATCAGTTTTTCGATCACTTCCCATGTAAAACCTTATTTTAAAAAGTTGTTATATAAGTACTTGCATTAAGCGAAGCGCTGTAGGGTATTTAAATGTGAGTGCTGTCTTACTACATTTACGTTTACTTGTTTCATTTCGTTCGAAAAGTAAAATAAAAAAATAAATAAATAAAACATCAGTTTTAGGAATTAAAAGTTGAAAACACCAGGTAATCATTTATTCATTCGTTTATTTATTTATTTATTACGTTTTGTTAAGTCAAACAGGTTCATAATAGAAAGCAATGTGTGAGAGTGGAGAGTGAATGGATGCATCCTTTACCCTGACCAAAGGTCATTAAACTGATAGTTAAAAGAAATTTTGGTTTGTCAGAGATTTGAAATAATATTTAAGGGCAAAGTATTTTCACTTCTCCTTATCAGATATTTTTTCAACGAAGAAGAAACGAAAGATTTAGAAGAATTAAGTTAAACATGGAAAACGAGATTCTTTTAGTTTTTATTACGTTTATCAATTGTTTTGTCTGTCAGTCGGACTTTGTTAGGTTTTGTTAATCGCACTTCCACGCAAGCAAATATTTAAAAAAACAAAGACAGACAGACAGACAAGGCAGGAGAAAATATCTTTCATCTGCGCGTACACGTGCAGGCACGTAATGCTTGCGTGTTGATGATGATGATAGAGAAGCATAGAGAAGGAAGAGTAAGGCAACGCAACATATATAAAGTAATGGCATGCATGCCCATGTTTTTGTTGTAATAATTTTGATTTTAATATAAAAACGTATGTGCATGTGCATGCCGGTGGCGTAAGGAGCCCGCTCATGCACGCACATATTTGATTGAGAATAATTGGCGCGTAAACTTTTGTGACGATTTGAATGTTTGTGAGTGTTTTTGTTTCAAAACAACATACAATAACATACGACATGTATAGAAATGTTTACTGCATTGCGTTACGCTATTTTGCATTGCATATTGTGGCCTTATATTAATATATTATCTGTCAGACATTGTCTGCTTTTCATGTTTGAAACGATGCCATTCAATTGGTTCCCTTCAAGGCAAATGTCTTGTGCCAAAAATTCTATATATGTATGTGCTGTATGTACGGTGTGCAGCTACGGAAGTGTCAGCATGAGTCGGCGGACTTAATTTTGTGTACAAAAGGAACGTATGCACTTACTTTCTTTCGCTTTGAGTATCTGCCCTTGACTTGTGCTACGATGACAGATGTCCTTATAGTCGTATTTAAAGTTGTCGTTATTGAGCTGCTGTTGCCGCTGTTGTTGTTGCTATCGCTTTTAGCGAAGAGAAACGCGTATGCGTGTTTGTTTCTTTGGATATATATATATATATATATATATATATATATATATATATATATATATATATATATATATATATATATATATATATATATATATATATATATATATATATATATATATATATATATATATATATATATATATATATATATATATATATATATATATATATATATATATATATATATATATATATATATATATATATATATATATATATATATATATATATATATATATATATATATATATATATATATATATATATATATGTATATATATTTTTATGTCAATGTTTTGCAGGCAAACTACCAAACAATTCTTAAATAATTTAAATTCTCCGTTATTCGTTTTTCGTGCTTGTTGTTTTTGTTTTTTTTTTTGGCGCAAATACACATACACATACATACGTATATATTATAATTCAAAAGCAATTACTTACGATTAAGTAGTTGACGGCGAAACCCTTTAAAGAATTTTATTATATTGTATTGTAATTGCGTACATATATATAGGTGCGTGTGTGAACACTAACTGTTATTATGGCTATTTATCACATATAAAAAAATCTAAGCAGCTGCCAGTTGATTAAATTGAAAAATTTGATTTAAGTGCCGTTTGCTCTTTCTTAAGATTTATATTTTAATAATAATTAAAATTATGATCGCTTTGTTTTTTCTATGCTTTTTCTTTTGGTTTCGCTCGCATGCACAACACCTGTTTACTAATAGTTTGTTTAGCTATTCCGCCCTCGATGTGTTTATTATGCTTTTCATATATATATTTTGCATGTTATTGTTTTTATTTATTGCATACGTAGATATGTATGTGTAAGGACCTTATTAATGGATTTACACGAAACCGTTTGCAAAACTTAATGAATTTCTTCGCATACGATTCGTGCGATACTTTCATGTTAAAGAGACAGAGAGAGAGAAAGAGAAAGAGAGAGAGAGAGAGAAGAAGAGAGAGAGAGAGAGAGAGAGAGAGCGAAAAACATGTACTTTGCGCTATCGAAAGTTTCTATGCTTTCTTTATGCCTTCAGCATCTAAAGAATATCGATCGCTTTTTGATAACGTGTTTCTTGCCCTTATACGAAAGTTCTTTCACGGTTTCGAAAAAATTTTGTAAATGAATTTTAATGAGCAATTAATTTGCGGAAGTTGATATTTGTTAATAAACGATTGGCTTCACGCTTGAACAAATATTGATATGAAAAAGGAAGGGGTATGCAACCGCCATACAACTTGCTTTTCTCAATTCAAGTGAGCTGATAAATGTGTGAGAAATGGCAAGAAATCATTCTATAGCTTATATAAATCGAAAAGTTATCTTTCGATTGTCGATCTATCGACGTCTGATATATACGAGTTGTGTGATTCTTATAATATGGATTTTAAGGTGCATCCTATGGACAGCATTTTAAAGCAAAGAAATAAAAAAAAAGTAAGAACATTATAGCCGAGCAAGGCCGACCTTTAACTACCCTATACCGCACTGTCTAACGCAATTCTTATTTGTGTATGAAATTTCTCTTGTGGGTCAATTTTCATCACAACATATTAAGTCTTAGATTTTTCTGCTCGACAAAGAATCAACTTTCAAGATAATTCTTATTACGGTAGGATCCAAAACTTAATTATTATTAAGATATAATTTTTTTGTTGTTGTATGAACTTCAGTTTTCATTATATGAGAGGTGGTTCAGAAATTTCCGCAACGGGCCCAAAGTTTTCTTACCAATTTAGAAGGCCAAAATACTACTACTTAGCCACTTTTGCCGAAAAATGTTGAAAATTGCAATTTTTTTCCATATAAAGACTTTTCAGAATAAGACGTTCGTCTTTGGGTCAAAACACGTCACTCTACCAAATTTCATCAAAATATCTTAAAAATTGCGACCTGTAGCTTAAACACAATTTTAGATGGATAGACGTCAGATAGATAGATAGATAGATAGACGGACAGACGGGCAGACAGTCTTAGATCAATTCAGATTATGCTTCTGAATCGATCGGTATAATAAAAAGTGGGTCTATCTTAAGCCCTTTTTGGGTGTTTACATATGTCCACACTAACTTAATATATCTATTACCACAAATGGTGTAGGGTATAAAAAACGTTTATCAAGGTCGATCATTATACATCTTACGCCGTTAATGTCTTCAGAGAATAGCCACCAAAAGTACGAGCTCCCATATGACTGGTTCTTTTATTATGAATACTCTACATGAACTCTTATATATATATATATATATATAGCCAAATTTTGTACACCTAGTTTGTTTGTATGTCAATTTACTCGGGAATTTCATCAATTTGCATTGAAAAATAATAAAAATTAAGTCGTCCCGTCACGCAAAGTGTCTGACTTTTCATATAGGTGGGGGTTCAAGCGATTATTCAAAAAATATATTGCCTACGGTCCAAACTAGCCGCAAAAAATTCATTTGCCCGGCTTTGATCATAAAATACAATACAAAGACATATTGGACCGCATCGCTAAAAGAAAGTCTTATGTTTTGAGCGGGACTTCAAAAAATGGTTCTAACCGATTCAAATTTTTCACAGTTATTTAGTGATTCGAAATACTATTTCCCAGCAATGATCATCGAAAAATATTAAAAATCGCAAATTGCTTTCATCTAACAATTTTTGTAAAACAGGTAAGGGTCGGTCCTAGGTAAATGGTCCGATCTATATGATTTTCAATGGCATTAGTTCTAGACTTAAAACGGGCATATGTCGAAAATTTGTAACCTCTCGATTGAATACGCGAATATATGGATAGTTATCGGGGAGAGAGTCATCGCACGCTCTATCGCAGACAATGTAGAATGCAAAGATGCAAAGCCGCAAAGATGCAAGAATGCGAGAATGCGAGAATGCGAGAATGCCAGAATGCGAACAATTTTCATTAAGTTTCGGGTTACTTTGATAACTTTTTATTTATTTTTATATATCAGCGAAATGCAACGGATAAACTATTGTCATCCATCCATCTAGTAGAAAACAGGAAAAGTCTTAAAACATTTCTTAACACAGAGCAAGCAAAAGAAAAAAATAAAAATAAATAAATAAAAAAACAAATAATTAAAAAATTAAAAAAAAAAAATCATCAATGTCCACCACCACCAATGTCTCATATAACAGGAAAAGTTAATTGTCGTTTTACGGAGTCGCAGACTTGTCTTTCCGCGTCCTTGGTTAAGACTTTATTATCGAAAATGGTTTCGGATTTGTCTCCGCCATCGTCGAATTCACCATTCGAGGAGTTATGGCCGCTGTCTGAACTTATGTTGCGTGACTTTTTCGAAGGCGGATCATCGTTGGATACAATCTCAGTGTCATAAACTGCCGCCACGCAACTAGGTGCTACGCAAGCAGTAATCGTTATGGTATCGGTGGATGGGTTACTTTTACCGAGCAATTTATGAGCTGAGTTTATGATGCTGTCGGTAATTTGGGTAATTTTTCGTTTTCTTCTTACTACCCGCTGGCGCTTCAGCTTTATTGTATCAATGTCGGGACTGAAGGCGGTCTGCTGGGAATTATTTATTTGTGTTTCATTAAACAGACGCTTTCTAGAAAAGCGATTCATATGTTTTTGCTCTTTTTGTCGGTAACGCAACTCGTTCGAATCCCATACTTCATGCAAATCACTGGCAGGATCATCACCAGGAGTGTACGTTGGAGATAGTTGTTGTTGTTGTTGTTGATGATGATGCTGGTGCTGTTGCTGCTGCTGTTGATGATGATGATGATGATGGGGATGATGATGATGAGACTGAGAGTGCTTGGAATATTTCGGTAATTTTTTTCTTTAAGAGTACTTTCCAATATGGCATCAATCATGTGCTCCAGCGTGATATCACCCATCTTTGAAGAGCTCAACGAGGAGTCTTCCTTTATTGCGCCCGATAACAGATTTGTTTTCGATAGGGTAGGATTTTTCGATTTATCGTTCTGACAGATCGATTTGATTTCTAAAGCTTCTTCGCTTAATTGGGACAAATCTTTGGCTTGCAGTTGCGAACTGAGGTAACGAGGCTTACCAAAATAACTATCTGGAACACCTACGCCACGCAAAGCCAAAATCTGTCCCGATATTAAAGCACAAGGTGAATACTCAACATCAAATGTCGGTAACGTTGACGCATAGTTGGAAGGCATATCTTTATGGGAATCTTTTACCGCTAAAGGCGATTTCCTAACAAATTCGGATGTTTCCGCTATTATATTACTCAAATCCTTTAGGCTGCCCATCTTGCTCGAAGGGCTCTCGATGTAAATGTGGTTGGACGAGTGCAAGGGCGTAGAGGTGCAACGGTTTTCCTTTCCTCCCCAACTTGTCTTGCGTTTCACGTTATTACCCTCGTCGCAAATGTTTAAAGATTTGCATTTTAAGCGTCTTCGTTGTTGTTGTTGTTGTTGCTGCTGTTGCTGCTGCTGTTGCTGTTCTTGTTGTTGTTGTTGTATCGCAGCATTGGAAGTACTTGATAAGGCTAGTTTTTCATTTTCATCTTGCGAATACGCTTGGCGAGAACCACTCACTGCCCATTTCAACATGTTTTGTTTGCGGTGAACAATAGCAACGTTTTTTTTTTGTTTTTATTTTCTACGTAAGCGCGCACTGAAATCGCAACAAAGAAAGGAATCTGGTTACAAATCATATGAAGAAAACAGGTTTGTCTTTTTATATGCGTTTAAGTCAAAAGTTTTAATTCTTTTATTAGCGGAAAGCAGAGATAAAAAAAAAGACTTTTCGTGATAAATCCGGCACGGAACTGGTTTGCATTAAAAATACAAACGCATCAGAATTTGCGCGCGGAAATTCTTGTAGGGCTTTTCGATTTCATTTCGCATCTTTTTTTTTTTTTTCTTATTTATTTTGATGTTTTTTTTTGTCCTTTTTGTTTACATGTACAAAAGATGAGCGGCGTTCCCTTGCGCTCACAATAATTGGGAGTTTCTTTACATACATACACATGCATACATACATATAACTGACTGCGAAGATGAATTGAGGCAGACTCGAAAGCTTTGTAAAAGTTCTCAACACGAAATTCCAGCTGTGCATGTGTAAGTAGAGCATACAAAAAAAAACAAACCCATAAGAACTCTTTATGTTTTTCAAGATGTTTAAATCGAGTCCAGTGTGGAATGCATGGCATGCCATGCCACGGTATGAATTTAGCCTTTGCAAGTGATTAACTTCGCTCTACGAGTTATTAGTTTTGTAAAGCACAAATATATACCGATTGTTGTTGTTGTTGTTGTTGTTGTTGATTTTCTTGTTAAGTTCTTGTTTTAATTTACGATACCTTTGCTTACTTGAATGTGCTTAGCGTGCTTAGCATTGCGAGTAATTTTCAATATGAAATCGTTTTCAATCTATTAGAGGGGGGGGGGGGGTCGGATAATATTATATTTTAAATAAGTGTTACATAAGAGGGTTTCAAGTGTTGATTTGTTAGTTGCCTGCCATGTTAGCGCGTTTGAGCATTTGCAGTCAGTGTGGAAGTTAAAGTTTCGTTGTGAATTTTTTTTTTTTTTTTGTATTAATAAAAAATTTTACACACAATTGACTTTTCAGGAACTTACCTTTTTCGTTGGGCTTTGGAAAGGGTTAAGAATATGATGATCAATTAAATCCGTCAATTTTTAAGATCCACAACCAAGTATATTAAAATAATTGTTTTATCGCTTTTTAAATATGAGAAAAATTTTTGGTTCGATTTTTGTAAACTTTCGATTTTTAATTAATTTTTTATATCCGATCTATTAAACTAAGCTATTATTGAATTTTGTACGTAACCGCATGCATTCGTTTGCAGCGATAAAGTGCTTATGATTTTGGCATTTTTTCCCGAGCCAAAGCAAAGCCAAACCAGCCAGTTTCGAGAGAATAAAGAACAACGAATAAACTGTGGCAGTTGACGCAACCACCCTTGGTTTTTATATCGAAAAATTCCTTCTTCTACTAGAATAAGGTTAAAAGAGGTTTTTGGAAAAAATTCTCTTTTCATTTATTTTTCTGCCTGCATATGTTTTTTTTGTTTGTTTTCTAAATGCTCTTAAATGGTACGACGTTTAAGAGTAAAGAGTAAGTTCTTTCGAAGAGATTTTTTTTTTTTGTTTATTTCTAGGATAAAGGACGCTTATCAGCTGTAAGCGATTTCATTCAAAGGCAAAATTTTTGAATTGAAAAAGAAATCGAAGACTGTGTTAAGCAACAGTTGCATCTAGTTGATCATCTGCCGCATAACTTGGTGGTAAGCAGACAATCGGACGGCGAATGAGTAAAGCATGTAATTGCGATTGCATCATACGCATCACACATCCTTACAAATTCCATGATTAATGGCACTTTATTTATTGATTTACAACTCTCGACCCAAACGCTCTTGGCCTGGCTAAGACAATTCAATGGATTTTATAGTCCATAATAGTTGTGAGCTATTAGTTGTCTAAATTCATTTCACTATATCGCACACCAGTTGCGATACATATCGTATATTAAGTTTGTGTGGACGTATGTAATATCCAGAAGGGCTTAATATAGATCCATCTTTTATATTGAGAGATATTCTATTATAGAATGAGTTTTGTCGAGAAATTTTGAAAATTGCAATTCTTCCCTATAACAACAACTTTTCAACATAAGGCATTATATAGGGTGTGGTCGAAAAAGTGGATTGACTGATCCGAGTCATTTTCATTTGTCTTCAATTGCAACCGATAGTTTGAAGATAAATTTACATGAACAGACGTCAGGCGGACGGATAGACAGTCAAATGGCCTTAAATGTAATAAAAGGTGGGTTTGCTGTCTGCGTGTTACATAGGTCCGCATAAACTTAATATGCCACGTACTAAAAATGCTGTAGGGTATAAAAATTAACAGTAAAGTATTTGGATAACATCGGTCTAGACCCTAACATATGGGGTTTATCATGGAAGGAGGAAGGAGAGAAAGGATAATTTCTAGTTCTCGTTGATGGAAAGTGGAATATAATAAAATTTTAAGTTTGCTAGATATGGACCATGTGATCAGATGGAAAGTATGCCTTTGCATGAAAATAACTCGCAAATTTTCGCGGTATTAGTAGCAAAACGAGCAAATAATTGTAGTAGGCGAAGAAGGGTGTAGAGTATTTATTGATCCGCCTCGCCCGACACTAATGTTCTTATTTATTTTTGAATCATATAACCATGAGGACGACAATATTCAACTGATGAAGACCGCTACGCAACTGTTAAGTTGAATAATTAACGACAAATTCAAAGGCAGCGAATTACGTAACGAAAGTTTCAGTGTCATAGCTTTCGCTAACAAGTGTTAGTAAAAATCATTTCCTTACAATAGCTTTGAAGGCTTCCTAACAAGGTAATCGAATGAAAATTTTTGTATTTAAGTTTTTTTTTTTTTTTTTTTTTCTTTCTCATAGCGAGCAGCTGCTAATAACAATGATTTCAATCATGATTGTATAACAAAACACGTATTTTTATTAAAGACATCTGCTTAAGCTGCCAAATTATTGTTACCATGATATTGATTACTTACTCCGACCATATTTCTTTACTACTACTTTTTGTTCCAATAAAAGAAATCTGCAGATTATCTAATTGCTTGACACTTTAATCACATTAAGATCTTAAGAGTGTCACAATAGGCTGACAACTTGTTCGGTGTGGCCTTCAAATAACTATTAGCCAATTAACGATTGCACGAGTGCCAAGCAGATTGAGTATAAGATCAAAACTATATACATATATATATATATATATATCTATAAATATTTTTATATCAATTCATGATCGACTATTTTATATATGTAATATATTATTATGTCCAATGTCTTTTTTACTTTCAAAACGTCCGTCGTAGATTACATAGCCAGCTCAGTCTGCCGTTGGTTTATCGTATTCTTGAAATTTCATTTTGCTCTGGTTTGAAATTTGTTGTGATCCTAGTTCGGCTTAGTTTGAAAATCGTTTAAAATTTCCCATAGTCACCATAGTGCAGCCAAATATGTAAGTAAATGTGGTGAAGACGAAGAATTTAAACATTTTCTTGGATTCTGCACTAAACTAATGAATATGAGCGGATTTTGAAGCAAGCTTCTGCTTCCCTCTGTCTTACAATCTCTGTTTGACCATTTACAATACTTGTGTGGGCATCGCATATTTTGATGAACTGACATCTTTTGAACTACAGATGAACTCTGTTAAAAGAGAAACGAAATGTTTATAACCATTCCTTATATAATGCCGCATTAATAGTATCTTAGGATGCCAAGTGAACTGGAAAAAAATGCATCAGATATAACGGGCAAGGCCGACCATTCAATATCCTACATGAGTTCGCCTAGTTCACCTAGTTATTCGTTCCTCTTCCTAATAATACATCAAAAATTGCACGTTATTCTCATGCAAAACCGTACCTATCATAAAAGCCTATACATTAGAGGATGCCCAAAACATCTAATGACGTGATCCAAATTTTGCAAAGTCAATTTATTTCACAAAACTTTTATTATTTTTTAGTTTCCGTCATAGAAAGAGAGAATCCATATATAAGGGCTTGCTAATCATGATAATCCTCATATATGTTAGGGTCCAAAAAAGTAGACCTTTGTTACCCAAATTCCCTGCTATTAATTTTGAGATAAGATGCAAAAGACAAGGCCCCCAATGGGTCTATTAAAATCGTCAGAAGAGAGAGAAAACATTGTGACGGACATCAGCCTTCTTAAGTAATTTATTTATATTAATATGAAAGAGTTTTTTTTTTCTTTTTTAATGCAGGAATGCAAGAGTACCTCATGTCATGTTAGCAGCACGCGTGTAATCTTATTAATGTCGCGTCTTCTCTCCCTCTCTCTTTCTTTCCTTCACTCTCTTTGATTATGTTCGTCCGTGCCTTAAATTACGCTTCTACAGGACAGAGAGTTTTATTGGACATTGGGGCATTTGTAAAGAAAGTATAATGTTTTATGGTAAAACGATTTAAATGGATTCTGCAAAGTGTGTGGAGGAAGACTAGGGAGACTATCAGGTTATATGCCTTAACTTAATTTATTTTAGCTTAATTTGAAAAAATTTAAATTAAAGCAACACCAGTTATGTACTTCGACAATTTCTCAATAATTATTTTCCATTACGACCTAAGAATGAAGGTCGTCTACCATCAATGACATAGATACATACCATAATACATGACATAGTTCATTAATTGCGCTTTCATAATGAGCGCCATTAACACTACGATGAGCAATTGTACGTGGGACAAAAAGTCTTAATAGATATCTAGAATGGAACGGGTGATATCGTGAGTATCTCAGATTCGCCTTAATGATGAATGCATCTTGATCGCGTAGGGTAAGCAATAAACATTATTAAGTTGTTTATATAACATGCAGAAAAGAATGTAATAAAGAAGATTTCATAATTAGTCCAATATTGAGTTAACCTAAGAAGGAAGGAAGGAAGGAAATTCTTTGAGACTCTTGACGGAATGTCAAAATTAAGTTGTACGGAGGTAAGGACATGTTGGAAGTTCAAATAATAGATGCATATTCAACTAATGGTCTCACTAATATTGTACGGAGATCCACGAAACGTTGACATCTTTCGAGCATCAAGTGACTCAAGTGACGCTCTAACTTGACGTGTAGATTAAATGTCAATTCAATATCGACAAACTACGCGCGGATCATTAGGCGCAAAACATCGACTTCAATGCCTCACCGTTTAACGGATGTGTGTGTGTGTGTGTGTGTGTGTGTGTGTGTAAAAGTGTGACGAACGACCTGAAACTGAACTGAAAGATTACATAGATTTACATAGCATTTTAATGCATTCGTCTTTCGTTTTATCGCCAGACTTTCTTAATGTCTGCAATATTCTTGGCTCGAGAGTAAAAAGCGTTTGTTTTTTCATTTCAATCGTTGTGAATGATATCTTCTTTTATTATGGTTGCCTTTGTTGCTGTTATGGTAGGTAGTACATAATTGGAGTAAGTATGTTTTCTTTACTTTTTGGGCTTGGAAATGTTTGTCTTGTTTTTTTTTTTTTTATTTTTTTTTATTTTTATATATTCATCGAATTTTTTTTTTTAATTTAAACAATTTCTCTTTTCCACATTTTATTCTAAGGATTTTACACGAAAGGGTTCCGGAGTGCTTTCAGCCGCTGATTCGCTAGATTTCATTTGTTTCATTGATTTATTGATTGATTTATTGATTGATTGATTGATTTATTGATTTATTGATTATTATTATTATTATTATTATTATTATTATTATTTTTCATTATTATTTTTTAATTAATACATGTGTATATAAATGGAGTATAGTATATTTAACAAAATTTTTACTAAACAACATTAAAAGTGATTTATTTAATTAAAAAAAGGAATTAATTCTCTCATAAGTAATTTAAAAGCAAAATGTTGGCAGAAATCACATATGATTCTTGTGATACTTTTTCATAATTTTTTTTTAGGTTGAAAGTCGAATTTCGAATCGTTTATCATTATTATTATTATTATTATTATTATTATTATTATTATTATTTGTTTGAATCGTTTTATATAAAGTGATGATTAGAAATATTTAGAGATTTGATTTTTTCGACAGAATGAAATAATTATTTTTTATTGAAGAAAAAATTGCATAAACAGTGAAAATGTTATTTTATTCTCTCATATAACTTTAATAGATCGTTTTAGAGAACGGATCGTTTTAAAAACTATGATCTTTCGCATAGACTAAGCATAACATTTTCTCAGCTTTTTAAAAAAGTGCGTTTTTTCTCTTTCTCTCTTTTCTTTTATTTCTCATTTTGGTTTGGCTTTTTTTTTATGTGATAAAGAATTTCTTCAAGGTGATTAAGTCCAACTTTTTGCCCATTTTTGGGTTGTTTTTTCTTGTTTTTATTTTTTTTTTATTTTTAATTTTTCGCTTGTGTTTATAATTTTAATTCTCTGTTTTTCTTCTCTCATTTTAAGTTAAATCGAGTGTTTTTTATTTTTCTTTTTCTTTTTTAGCCACAATTGGTTTTAATTTCTGGTTTTGGATTCTTTTTCGTTTTTCTTTTCTTTTCTTTTCTTTTGTTTTCTTTTTTTTTTTTATGTTAATAGTATTAATGTGTGTGTTTACGTGCGTATAGAACTATCAGTCTCACTTGCCAGTGCCTAAATAGTAGGGAGTAGTCCATTAATTAATTAATTAATTTTATTAATTTTTTTTTTTTTTTTTTTTTTTATTTATATGTATATGTTTTATGATGTAACGATACATTGCATTTTAAATAATATTTAATTTGAATACATTCATGTAAATGTGTTTTTAATTTTCATTTTTTTTTATGTTTAATCTTTAATATATTTAAAAAAAAAAAAAAAAAAAAACAAAGAAAATAAAGAAAAAATTAATTAGAATGAATTCATTTCGCTTATCAAAAATTTGATGATTCTTTACTTTATTTCAATAAAGTCTTCGCAGAGAAAGTGTTAAGGAAAAACCGTGTGTGTAAGCATGTGTTTTTAATGAAAAAAAATTTCAATTTTTCTTATTATTGTTTTGTTCTATTTTTAATGTTTAAAGATATTTCTTTTCTTTTCTTTTCTTTTCTTTTCTTTTCTTTCCTTTTTCTTTTTCTTTTTTTCTACTGCTAATGGTTTACTATTTGATTGATTTGATATTAATTGTGTCTCAACTAATTAATAAAATATTTGTTTTCTTTTATTTTTTTTTGTTTTTGTAATTAACATTTTAATTCATTCATTCATTTAATCATTCATTCATTCATTATTATTATTATTATTATTATTATTATATCATTATCTTTACTAAGAAATATATAAAGAATTTAAAAAAAATTATCTAAAATTTAATTTATGGCATTTCATAAAATATTAAGGTTGTAAAAATTACAAAAATGTTTGATTGAATGTTCGTTTATTAATTATTATTAACAAAAAAAAGTATGTATTTCGTTATATTTCGTCTCGTTTCGCTTCACTTCTTAAATAAAGAAAAGAATTCAATGTGAAAATATTCTAAGGAAATCTTTATTTGATTGAAGAGAAGTCATCCCAAGAAGACACACATTTGCACACAATCGAACCATTAGCGATACGAAAATCTATATAAAATTATCGGTTTTCTTACTATTATTTGTTTTCTCTTTTAGTCTTAATGGGAGATAATTCGTTAGAGATCCATTCCATCGGCTGAAGCCCTGTGAATATATTCATTTTATTCCTTCATTTCTCCATTTCTTCTATATATGCAATCATTAAAGATTTTAAAAAATATATGTAATAATAGTTAAATAAAAGGAATAGGATCGTTATCCTATAAAAGATTGAAAGAAAGAAAAGAAAATATATAAATTTGTATGGGTGTGGCTGAGTTCTTTTTTTTGCATATATTTTTAAGAAAAATTATATCGTGCAACTGTTGTAGTTTATGAGCAACGAGCAAAAGACATGAAAAGCAAATATATTCTCAGTTTTGGTTGTACAGTCATGCGGGTATTGGGCCATTAACAAACATTTTGGAATAAATTTGTAGGTAATGTGTTCCTTTTTCCGAAAGGGGAGAATGCTTGCCACATATACTACATAATTGGGCAGATGGACAGATGGACAGATGGACAGATGGATAGATAAACAGACGGATATTGTCTTGTGTATTCCGAATGTATAATTGGCTAAAAATTTACATACTTTATGGGATTTCTGAGGCAATACGTTCCCATTTTCCCCATTTTCGTTCAGATAGTATAGAATCGCTCACAGAGTATACGTGAAAAGTTTAATAGTTTTAACTAGTGTTGCGTAATGAGGAAAAAACCAACTTTTTATTCCATTTGATAAACATAGGTGTTCTTACTCTATGTGATACTGTAGCCATGTCCTTCGACCGATTTGTCCCATTTTCAATATCAATCTGCGTTCAAGAATTTTCAATTTTTCTGCAAAATTTGAAGTCGACAACGACCAGTAGAATGTTTGCAATAGACATTACATAGACGGGCAGACAGACAGACTAATTCAGAATTTGATACTGCTCACGGGTAGAGGGAGGGTGGTTGTGTGTTTGACCTTTTGACGAAATGAATATGCACCGCATTGTTCGGCAAGGGGTAGAATAATTTATCTGGATATTCAGTTGTCAGATCGAGGTTGAAAAAAGTGGCTGGAGCACAGAAAATGGATCGATTTTTTATAATGACATGGGAGGTGATGGAAAGCCGTGAATTGAAACCAAAATCGATACACGGTTTTCCGCTACTGTGTCTTCGCTAGTGCGCGTTACCGGTTTTTTTTTTTCCTTTTTTCTGTTTTTTCTTGATTCGTTTATTTGCGTTTTGTTTTTCGAAAAAATTTTACTAATTTCTTTCGTGTTTAATTCGACAATAATAAAAAATCGTACGTGTATGTAATTGTATGCATGTGTTTGTGTACTTATTATTTATACTTATTTTCATTTGTTTAATTAAAATTAAAACAAAATCAAGCATCAGTTAACGTATATTTTATTAAATGTTTCTCCCGCGTTTTCTCTCATTTCATTCTATAGTTCGCTTTTTTTTTCCACGCGTCTCCCTTACACTTCTTTCTCAGTGTTTTCACATTTTTTTTTTTTTTCATGTTTTTTGTTTCGGTTTTTTTTCTTTGTTTTTTGTTTTTTGTTTTTTGTTTTTTTTTTTTGTTGGTTTTTTGTTTGTATCTTATTTTATATATCTATCGCTGTTTCATTCCATGACAGTTTTGATTTATGTTAAAGTATTTCGGTTTCATAGACCTGTTTTGTTGTTGTTGTTGTCGTTGTGCTAACACCACTTGTAGTAGTGTTGATGCTATTGTTGATGCCAGCGCTATTGCCTGTTGTAATATTATTCACTTTCAAATTATTGAGTATGAGTTTGTTGTTTACATTTTGTTGCTGAGTTATGTCCGCTGTATTATCATTTTTTATCGGTTTTATGATAGAGTTTTGTGTCGCCTCCGTTAATGTGTTCGAGGTGCTGTTGCTGTTGCTGTTGCTGTTACTGTTACTGTTACTGTTACTGTTACTGTTACTGTTACTGTTGCTTGCCAAAGAGAGACCCATTTTCTGTTGTATGTTCGATTCGCTGCCCATTTTCTTAAGTGGAATGATATTTTCAAAGCCGACTGCATTGCCTATACCTACGGCTAACGATGCCGTGCCTATTGTCGAGGAGCTGCTGGTGGTCGTCATATCCACCGATGGCAATTTGCTCATTTGCTGTAAGCGTTGATATTGTTCTTGTAGCAATTTTTGTTTTTTTAGCAGCTCCTGATGGCGAATTTCCAAAGCCACTTGACGTTGTATATGATCGTTGCCTGTTGAATCGTTGTTGCTACAATTTGTAGCGACGGCAGTGATACTATCTAAAATTGTGCCTGCATCTGTATTATTATTAACAGGATCGGTTTCGTTGACAGTGACCAATGTTTGGGGCATATTTGGAGAAGTGGGACTGGTTAGGGGACTGCGTGAACTTGTGCGTGGTGGTGGTGGTGGCGGTATACGTTTACCGCCCACTTTCATAATTAAATCTGCGTTGCGTTCGGGCACTGGCGGCTTTATCGTATTACGCGTAATTGGCGTCGGAGCAATATCGCTTTCGCATTGAGTCGGCATAGAATGCAAGCGTCGTAAACTGGACATGGGCCCAGTACCTAGAATCGAACTCGTTAAAATCCCGCCCGTATTATTTTGATTTAATATATTTAAGTTATTTGCGGCCAAATCGTTAGCCAATAAATGTGCCTGCTGTTGGTGTTGTTGTTGTTGTTGTTGTTGAGTCATATTTGCATCGGTTTGTTTATAAAGACGTGCTTGGGATATTTGCGTAGTTACAGTGCTCTGTATGAAAGTGTTGTTATCACTGGTAGCGGAATCATCGGGCCTAATCTATGCTCATACGAGTTAACGATGAAAATAAAATAAAAAAAAAAGAGAAGAAAAGAAAAGGAAATGTACAAATTTACAAATATACAAATTTTATTTATTTATTTATTTTTTATTTTTTCATATTAAAAACCATTATTAAAACATTATACCTCATTGTTTTGTATTAATGGCTTGGAGAATGTTTGCAATTCATCTAGCAAAGCATCGAGTGCGTTTTCGGGTGGGGGTCCCCCGCTGATAGCGAACGTCCCCATCCTGGGAGTTGGGATTGGCTATTGGATTGGATGGCAGCAAAATTGTGAAGTTTTCTTTAACATTTTATTTATATTTGTATATATATATACATATACATATACATACATACATACATACATACATACATACATACATATATATACATATATATATATATATATATATATACATATATATATATTTATATATATATTTTTTT